>ML392523.1:964-44779 GCA_005239525.1 Nicotiana knightiana | reverse complement strand
TTATCAAATAAAAACAGTTACGAATAAGAAAACATTTCCCTCGTACTTATTAGAAAACTGTTTCCAAAACGGTTGCGGTTAAAAACCCCAATCTTTAGAAAAACTGTTACTAGTAAAAACAGTTGTTTCATTGTATTAATATCGAAAAACTTTTTCCTATGAAAAAAAATTATGAAATACAAGAGTATATCAAATCTGTTAAACAAAAACAGTTGCAAACGTGAGTTTTAGACGATAATCAAACACATGTAAAATGTCATGGAAGTTCAAACAAAAAAATTTCCTTGGAAACATTCTTAAACATGTGAAAATTCCTCTCACTCTATTGCATTATCATGAAGTTGAGACGTCTTCTTCATGTCAATTATAACGGGCCCTCTTCCATAAATTATGCCTATTACAAAAAGGAGCACATTTAATATGACACCGTGCCTATTATAAAAAAGGTACGAGTAGTCTAAAGCATTCCACATGCAAAACTCGAAGGTAAAATTAAAACCTCGAAAAATGAAGCATGCAAAAGACTTAAAGAGTGAAACAGAAACTCAACAAAAGTCGAACTAACATTTATATATTAAAACGGCTAAAACTAAGTATTAACTTATACTTAGCCGTATAAATTTTTTATATATACATTATGGTGCCCCTAAGTTGTCATTTGGGGACTTAAAGGAAATCCAAATTTACCCCCGTTGGGACTGGGGGTAACCACCAAGTGATACAAAGAAAAAGAAAAAAAGGGATAAACCAACTAAATCTTTTCAAGAGAGGGGTTGACTTCAGTGGCAGAAGGAGCGGGAGAAACTGGGGATGAACAGGCATGAGAGGCTGGAATCTCACCATCAGGTAAAGAAAGGTTATGACCCTGTTGAGACTTCTCCATGGCTTCCTTAGTTTTGGCTATTTCAGCACTAAGGTCAAAACCCTCTTGACTCATTTCCTTCAATGTGTCAAGGCGAGAACTCATATACTCCATCTCACATCGACAACAGTCACCTCTTCCAAATCTTCATAATCCTTTTCCCACACTTGAAGCTCAGCTCTCAACCCGTCCTTCTCCGCCTACGCAGCTTCATGAGCAGCCCTTAATGGAACAACCGACTCCTCTAAAGTTTGAGCTTTGTCTAAAGCCCTACGAAGATCTTCTTGAGTACGAGTGAGTGATTGCACGAGCTCGCCTGAGTATTCTTCCTTCTGCCCCAACAAGTTCTTCAAGTCTCTAATCTCCTCTGAGGCACGGGACAGCTGCTCCGCGAATGAAGACTCCAGAACACTCTTATCTTTATCAGCTTGACTGCAAGAAGCCCTCTCCACTGCTAGTTCTGCTGCCATGAGTCTCATCTGCCACTTCAAGGTACTCCTTTCCTCTTCTAAAGCATCCATGTCAATCCTTAGGCTATCATACTGTGCTCTCCAATTATCAACATCGGCCTGCAACTCTCTTGTCTCTTGGTCCGTGTTTGAAATCCTCTTCATAAGCTCCATGCCTATAAGGTTAATCTACAAGAAATAAACCAGTCAGATATGGTAAATTTCATATACGAGAGTGAAAGAGGATAACTTGCATCATACCTTCAAAGAAGTATGCACGACCTCATTGGCCCATGTAAGAGCACCGTTGCTGGCTAGCTTTGCTTTATCAGAGGGACCTATCAAAGGCTTGAGCCACACTTCGGGCTCACCCGTCTTCTTGAAAAGGTTTCCCTCAGCTCGAACCTCTATTACCACTTGCCGCATCTCTCTGCTGGAAGACCCTACTTCCCTAACGAAAGGCATGGAAGCAGGCAGAGATGGAACGGCAACAGGCACGGAAGGTTGAGGAGCTGGAGAAGCCACAGGCAAAGCAGCAGGCACAGAGAGTTGAAAAGCTGGAGAAGCCACGGGCAAAGTAGCAGGCACAACAGAAGTTGAAATAGCCAAAGGAACAGACAAAACAACTTCTCTCAAAGAAGCAGGAAAGACAGCAGCTAGAGGGACGTCGTCAAGAGCAAGATCAACACCCTCATGAATAGGGGAGTGTGAAACATCATCAAGGACAGGGGGATCAATCACAGACGTGGAAGGAAAGGTTAAGGCTGTAAGCTCATCATCTAAAACCATTCGCCTTCTCTGTGGCTTATGCACTAAAGCACCCTCTTCTTCTTCTTCTACTGAACGAGACTCACTGATCTTCCTCTTCGAGGAAGATGAACCAACAATAATTTCCTGGGCTTGAGCCAAGGACATCTTCGGGATAGATGAAGCAGACAGCCCACGAGTAGAGAATCCTATCAAAAAGGAAAAAAAAGTTAAATGACAAAAAAAAAAGAGACTCGAGTAAGGAAAGAAGCAAGAAGAAGAGCTTCACTTACTGTGGGTCTTTACTTGCCTACCGTACCTCCCAGCGAGGTACTTCCAAGATCTCTCTTCTGAAGGAGCAACATATAACAATTTTTCTACCCAATCACGAATACCGGAGACATTCTCAACAGTATTCATGATTGCTGAGAGAAGAAAAAACAGATACGGTGTTAATAAAACATCTCAAGTTAAAACAAAAAGTAAATGTGAGCTAAAGCATACTGACGTGCGCGATTCCACTTCTCAGGGAAGGGGAGATTTTCTTCACCCACTAAACTAACAGTGGGTACAACAACATACCGAAGGTACCAGCCCCTATCCTTATCGTCTCCAGGGGTTACTAGCACTCTTTTGCTTCTATCAGTCAGAGTAAAAACCCCTTCACGAAATAAGGTAGGAGAGTAGAGGTGAATAAGATAGTTGAAGGTAAAAGGAACCGAGGCTAAAGAAGCCAAAATTCTAAGACATGCGACAACTCGCCACACAAGCGGGCCAACTTGTCCTAAGCAGATATTGAAAAAACGGCAAAACTCAATTGTAACTGGGTCAATGGGAGGTCTAAAACCTAAAGTGAAAGGATATGTATAAACAAAAGAATATCCTGTCTTGTAAGACGTTATTCTTTGATTACTATTCGGAATATAGACAGGAAAGTCAGACTTCCAAAAGCACTCCCTACGAATAAGGGTTGGATATATTTTGACACTATCAAGAGAAGAAGATTGATCTAAAAGAACTTGACTATCCCTAGCAAAAACAAACTCAGCAGGGACAATTTCATCGACTCCAGGTTCACGAAGGCATTCGCCTCTACCTCTAGACAAAGACCGAGAAACCCTAAATCTCGAAGAAACTGGAGATCTAGTGGAAGAAGGAGGAACTATCTGAGAAGAAGAGGAGCCCCTCGAAAGAGTGGATCCTAGACTTCTAAGTCTACCACCCCTTTGACTCCTAGTCGGAACAGAAGATGGTGCTAAACTTTCAATATCTATTACTCTTTGAGGTTGGTTTGAAGAATACATGTTTACAAAGGCAAAGAAGAAAGTTCTTTACAAAAGACAAAGTTAGAAAAGTGTTTCGTGGAAGCAAAGAAAAGAAAATATGTATTTATACTTGAATACAACCGTCAAACATGAAGAAAAAGGAAAATAATGATGAAAAGTCATAATTGAAGATGTCACTTCAGGACTGGCATAGCCGCAAAAAGCCCTAAAAGGTACTGAGTAAATGCAGAACCAATCCGAAAAGGACACGTGGTATGAGCATTAAATGGAAGTGACAAACGACGCCTATGGTGCAGAGAAGGATACAATGATTCAAGGAAAAGCGGCGGCAAAATATTCCCACCATAAATGAATATCCACTTACCAAATATTAATCGTCAAATATATGGTAAGTGGGGGGACTATCTGTATTGGTAAAAAAGAGTTTCACACGTAAGCCAACTTTTGACAACTCAGCCAGACGCGTGGACACAGGAAAACTCGACAGCTGGATGTAATTATTTGAAGAGGTACGGTACAAAGAGGCACGGTTCAGTAAATCCACGAACTTATCAGCCACGGGAAACTCAACTTGATCAAAACAGGAGAGAGGCACAGTCAGAATAAATCTAGACAAAGCTACAGGAAGATTCAAGGACCCACAATTGATTACTTGAGCGTTATGTAACCGAACCCAATTACCGTTATCCTTTGTAACGCCTCATTGATGTCATAATTAGTCATTAATGAGGAACCATAGCAAGAGTCGTACGTTATAAGAATCTCCTATATAAAGGAGGGGAATACAGCTTGTAAAGGCATTTGGCTCTCAAATACAATCAACTTCGATCTTCTATTTTTCTGCAATATTGTCTATTATTTATTTTTCTCCATTTATCTTGATTATTAGTAACCCGTATTCATCTTAAAAATAAGCTTTAGTCAAAGGGTCTAATTCTTTGGTTAAACAGTAATGTTGTATAGATGATATTTAGACACTATATGCATCTGAACTAAGTTTTTGATCTACTCAATAAACATGGTTTCACATCTGGTTTCTCAAGGTTGATTAGGTGAAACTTATTTTCACCAAAAATACTAATAAATACACAACACGCATTTATAACACGAATGCACCATAAATATTCCTAATAAGAATATCACAAACATTCAAATAATAAGTGTTTGCAAAATTAAAATTTTGTTTGATATTAAAAAAGTAACAAACGTTTGTGAACGTTTGAGAAAATAAAACAATAAACCAATGACAATATATATTTTCCGATTAAGAATTGTGCTGCATAAGAATCATTAATGAAGAAAGCGTTTCCTGTCACTATATTTTTCATTCATAGGACTCCGAGTTAGAGATTTTTGATTAAAGATGGAGGGATGCTACTTATCTCATCATTATATTTAGGGGTCGTTTGGTAGAGTGTATAAGAATAATACTGAATATGGTGTATTAATAATGTTGGTATTAGTTACGCTTGCATTAGTTATACTAACATATTTCTTATCCATTATTTGGTTTGATGGATTAAAGCATTGTACAATTTTTAAATGAATTATTTGTTTACAAAATACCTTCATAACCAGTCCATCACTTTATCTTTTAAAAGAAACATATATTGAGGAATGTTTTTATATGAAAACGTAAAAGTTATTTGATTTGTCTACCTATATTTTAGTATAAAACTGAATATTTATTTATAAAAAATAAAATATGCTAAGTATATATTTATTTACTAGGGATATAATATCACGACCCAAACTACCATGTCGTGATGGCGCCTATCGTGGTACTAGGCTAGCTGACTCATTACCAAAAACGACGCAATATTTCATTTCAAAGATAGCTTTCAAGCTATTAGCAATAAAACTTCATAAAGAAATTCAAAACAATGAAAATGCGGAAAGAAATGCCCGACATCGGGTGTCACTAGCCATGAGCGTCTACAACATTCGTCTAAAAATACTGAGACTAACACAGTGTAGATAGCAACTAGAAATAACCATAGGAAGATAGGAGGGAGAAGAGCAGGGTTGCGATTGCCAGACAGCTACCTTGCTAACTCTGATAGATATGCGACATACGAAATAAACACTTGCTACCACATCCAGAAACACCTGGATCTGCACACAAGGTGCATGGAGTAACGTGAGTACGCCAACCCAGTAAGTAACCATAGTAAATAAAGGCTGAACAGTAGTGACGAGCAGTAACGCATATAAAGTCCACATCATGAAATCTCAATAAAACACAACATGCTTTTAAAATAAGTATTTGAATCAAATCATCTTGTTTAAACCAAGTTTCAGTACAAAATCATTTGAAGATATTTTTCTACAGTTTCAAACAGAAGCTCAATGCAAAGGTGAGAAAAATGATGAAATCATAAACAACCCCTTGGGCAAAACATCACTCACATACAGCCCCTCGGGCAAACCTCACAGTCACTCATAAACAGCCCCTCGGGCATACCTCACCATCACTCATGCGTCCCAAGTCACTCAGCACTCGGCACTCGAACTCAGTAGGTACCTGCGCTCACTGGCGTGTGTACAGACTCCGGAGAGGCTCCTTCAGCCCAAACTCTATATCAAGCCAAATCATAGCATAAATCAATCAGGCCCTCGGCCTATATCAAACATTCTGCAGCATGCAACCCGATCTCATAAATATCCTCACAAATCAGGCCCTCGACCTCACTCAGTCATAAACCTCTCAAGCCACTCGGACATTTCAGTAAAAACAGGGTACTCAGCCCAAAACAACATTTATATGTATCAAAACAGAGGAATAAAGACTGAGTTATGCAGTAAATAAGTATAACCATGAATGAGTATAGATTTTCAATCGAAAATAGTGAGGATAGTAAGAAAGAGGCTCCTAAGGGTCCAAGCAGTACTGGCATAAGACCCAAACATGACATTCAACCCAATTTACAGAAAACTCTTTCTAAAACACATAAGTATCATATAGTTTCAACAAAAATACGCAACTTTATAGTTTCTACGAGACAGACCAAGTCACAATCCCCAAGGGTGCACACCCACATGCCAGTCACCTAGCATGTTCGTCACCTCAAAATAGTAAAAGGATACGAAATTCGGGGTTTCATATCCTCGGGACTAGATTTACAATCGTTACTTACCTCAAACCGGTTGAGTCTCTATACCACGATGCTCTTGCCCCTAGACTCGGCCTCCAAATGCTCCGAATTTATTCACAATAAGTATATTACCATCAATATACGCTAATGGAATGAACTCCACAAGAAAAACTATCAAGTTAGACCAAAATTCCGAAATCGGCTCAAACCCGGCCCCCGAGCCCACGTATTGAAACCCGACAAAAATTACAAAACTAGAAAGCCCATTCACTCACGAGTCTAAGCATACCAAATTTATCAAAATTTGACCCTATTGGTCCCTCAAATTCCCAAATCAAACTCTCCAAAATCCCAAGACCTAACCCCTCATTTCACCCCTAATTACATGATTAAACAACGGAAAATCACCATATATACGAGTATTAGGGCCCAAACAACTTACCTCACTGATATCCCCTTGAATCCCTCTTCAAAATCACTCCCAAAAGCTTCAAAACCAACTGAAAATGGTGAAGAATGGACCAAAATTTGCTAAGTGTTCCTTTTAGACTTTCTGCCCAGGGTTTTCGCACCTGCGGCCAAATATCCGCCCCTGCGGACAAAACCATCGCACCTGCGAAATTAACTTAAACCCCCAGCCTCCGCACCTGCGCCCAGGTCTTGCACCTGCGGGCTCGCAGGTGCGGCCAAATCCTTCGCACCTGCACTCCAGCCTTAGCTTCCCAATTTCCGCATCTGCGATCCACCCTTCCGCGCCTGCGACCTCACACATGCGGCTCTCCTTCTGCAGGTGCGGAAACACCAGAAGTTCCAAAAACCAGCAGAAACCAGCTATCTCCCAACACCAAAATCAATCCGTTAATCACCCGAAACATACCCGAGGCCGTCGGGACCTCAACCCATAATACCAACAAGTCATATATCAATATACGAACTTAGTCGAGCCTTGCAACACTCAAAACAACATCAAAACACCAATTCAACCTCGGATTCAAGCCTAAGAACTTCTAAACTTCCAACTTTCGCAAACGACGCCGAAACCTACCAAAGCTCGTCCGAATGACCTCAAATCTTGAACACACGCCACAAATGACACTACGAATCTACTTCAACTATCGAAATCCATTCCGACCCTGATATCCAATTTTCCATTGCCGACTGAAAATCGCCAAATTTTCAATTTTGCCAATTCAAACCTAATTCAACCACATACCTCCAAATTATATTCCGGACGCGCTCCTAAGTCCAAAGTCACCTAACGGAGCTATCCAAACCATAAAAGTCCAAATCTGGGATCGTTTACCCACAAGTCAATATCTGGTTGACTTTTCCAACTTAAACTTCTAAATAGGATACTAAGTGTCTCAATCCACTCCGAAACCACTCCGGGCCCAAACCAACCCCATACAATAAAATACAGCTAAATAACACATAAAGAAGCAGAAATGGGGGAAACGGGGCTATAACTCTCGAAACGACCGGCCGAGTCGTTACATATAATTATATTTTTTACTTTCTTGGATTATTTCAAACTTGCATTAATATAATAGTATATATTAATCAAACATAAATTTTGAAGGACAATTTTGTTTTTCACTAATGCATGCATTAAAACTCATGGCATTGTTAATACCATAGTTCCTTATGCAAAGTTATGCATAGGATAATACCAAATACGGTGTATAACTAATACATAGGTTAAAAAAATGCCCTAAACCCTAAACCCTAAACCCTAAACCAAATAAGGTATTATTGGTACATAAAGCTAATACATGTATTATTTTATCTAATGCATCCTATCAAACGACCTTATAACAAAAATAATTGCGATTTGTTAGAGATCTTCTGTACTTAAATTAAATATTGTGTGGCTTCAGTATCTTAGTGAGTCACAACACACAAGCAATGATATCATTGTGAAAGTGATTAAGCTAAATAATTGAAGTTGATTAGCTTAAATAATGGAGCACCTATTTCAAATTTTTCAGAGTTCTTTTCCTTGTATTTTTTACTTGTTTTTTAATATTATAAAGTTAATATGCATATCGCGATGTGGCTCTTTTAAAACTAAATTGTAACCTGTGGAAGACTTCAACCCTATATTCGAAGAAAGAAACATTGGACTTAATAAGAATTCATTGGTATATTCCTTGTATGATAATTTACAAAATAAACAAGATTATCCACAGGTGCCATATAACAATACAAATTTGTTAAGAGGTCTAGTCCCACATGTTTGACCCAAACATAATTTTTATGGTCAAACCTAATATTAAAGAATCGGGTTACCGATAACCAAATTTACTCCACTTTCTTAAAAATGTGAGAATAAAATAAATAATTGAAATGATAAATAATGGAAAGAAAACTTATTTTTGATTGCTGATTTCTCCCAGAATTACGGATCAGAATCTTCAATCAAGTAAGACTAATTGCATATAATTGAAAATATTCAGTTGATTGTACAAAATGAGGTAAGGGTCCTTATATAAGGATACACAACTGTAACAATTTCCTTACTTAATTCTGACTCGTTACTAACATTAATTACATTACTTACCCGTTACTAAATTTACTCATAATAGTTATGGTAATAATAGATGATCGCGCATAATCATGGTTAATGTTGATTCCCTTTCCTTATTTATAATCGATCGTGAATCTTCTCCTTTTATGGTCTTCATGCATATCGTGCCTATATCTTCTTTCGCAGCTGTCAGGTACAATACCTTCTTTGATAAAATACTGTGGGTATTTTAACCATGCCTTTTCATGATTGTTTATTGACCCGATATAAGTACGACCTGTCACCATGCTATTGATCCACGTGTTATGCCCTTTTTTCACCAATACGGATAGTCTCTTCACTTTCTGAATATTCAAGAAGTGGTAAGTTTATTTATGGCGAGAATATCTTGCCGCCTCTTCCAAACTATCAGAATGCTTTTTTCAGAAATGATGAGACATACGTCCTTTCCATTTAATGCTCAAGACACGTGTCCTATTGTAATTGGCTCTATAATTTACAGCGCCTTTTTAGGGTTTTTGTAACATCCCGGCCGGTCATTTTGAGAGTATTAGCCCTGATCCCCTATTTACTGCTTGCCCCGTATCATTTTCTGCATATGTGACTTGCGGGAAGGTTTTGTTTTTGGTTTCATAGTGATTTGGGACACTTAGTACCTAAAATGGAAGCTTAAGTTCTAGGAATTTGATCGTAGTGTGAAGACGACTCCGGAATGGAGTTTTGTCGGTTCCGTTAGCTCTATTGGATGATTTTGGACTTAGGAGCGTGTCCGAATTGTGAATTGGAGGCCTGTAGCTGAATTAGGCTTAAAATGACGAAAGTTGAATCTTTGAGAAGTTTGACTGGAAGTGGACTTTTTGATATCGAGGTCGGATTTTGATTCCTGAAGTTGGAGTAGGTTCGTAGTGTCTAGTATGACTTGTATGCAAAATTTGAAGTCAATCAGACGTTATTTGATAGGTTTCGACATCGGTTGTAGAAGTTTGAAGTTTTAAAGTTCATTAAGTTTGAATTGGAGGGTGATTCGTGTTTTTAGCATTGTTTGATGTGATTTGAGGGATCGACTAAGTTCGTATAGTGTTTTAGTACATTTTGGTATGTTTGGTTGAGGTCCTCGGGGCCTCGGGGTGAGTCTCTAATGCTTAACGAATCGAAATTGGACTTGTGTAAATTGCTGAAACTTTCAAACTTCTAGTGTAATCATACCTGCGGTGGAGTGGCCGCAGGTGCGGGCATGCACGTGCATGGGGTCAAGCACAAAAGAAAGTTTTTGAATGAGTGGCCAGGGGTCGCAGGTGCGAGGGAAATGCCGCATCTGCAAGCCCACATATGCGCTTAAGGGCCACAGGCCCGGAGAGTAAACTGGAAGGGATGACCGTAAAAGCGGACAAACGTTCGTAGGTGCGCACTCGCAGGTGCGACCTTCTGATGTAGAAGCGGACCAGAGGAATTAAGTCAAGTCCGCACCTGCGATGGATTTTCCGTAGGTGCAGCACCGCTGGTGTGATTAAATGTCCGCTTGTGCGAAGATCACTTGGCAGAAAAGAGGGATTTCGAGGATTTGATCTCATTTTACATTTACCACTTTGAGAGCTCGGATTGAGGCGATAATTCGAGGGGTTTTCAGAGAAAGCTATTGGGTAATGATTCTTAACTCATTTATGGTTATATTCCATTAATCTATAGTTGATTTTATCATTTAATTAAGGATTTGGGTTGAGAAATTTTGGGAAAAAGTTGAAAGTTTTTTCAACGGAAATTTTGAGTTTTGATCAGGACTTTGATATCGGATTTGAGTAATTTTGGTATGAGTGAACTCGAGGATGAATGTATGTTCGTATTTTGTGACTTTTTCCCGATTCCGTGACGTGGGCCCAGGTCAATTTTTAGGGCGATTTTTCGAAATTCTTGTAAAGTATTGATTTCATTAATTAGAGTAGTCTATTATTGTTGTATTTATGGTATGTAATTATTTTTGGCTAGATTTGGACCATTCAGAGTCGGATAAACGTGGAGAGGGCATTTTATGGACTTTTGGTTCGAGGTAAGTGGCTTGCCTAACCTTGTGTGGGGGAAATCCCCTTAGGATTTGGTACTGTTGTGATACTTCTATGATATGTGAGCGCCGTGTACGTGAAGGTGACGAGTGCGTACACGGGCTAATTGTTGTAAAATCCGGTTTTCACTTAGTAATAGCATGTTACACCTTAATTGAGGTATTCTAGCATGTGTAGTTATCCCGTTTAGTCTAGTTTCACATGTCTACGTGTCTTAAATGCTTATTTGAGTTCTGTGCAACATGTTTAGTTGAATTCCTGCCTTTCTTGATTCGTATCAACCTTAACTGTAGAATTCTTGTTGTTAATTTCCTTCTCCATCGATTTAAGCTGTGTGTTTACTTTTGGGACTACAAGACGGTAACTCGGGAGATCCCCCCTGCATATTTACTTTTGGGATTACGAGGCGGTACCTTGGGAGATCCCTCTGCACATTTAGTTTTGAGACTATGAGATGGTACCTCGGGAGATCTCCTCACATATTTACTTTTGAGACTACAAGACGGTATCTCGGGAGATCCCCTGTTGAGTATTTACTTTTGGGACTACGAGACTGCATCTCGGGAGAGCCCCTATTGTTATCTCATTGTGCGTTGTTATTTTTCTGTGAATTCTTTCTGTTAAATTCTCTGTTTTTCCTTCATTTTATTATATCATCTGTCTTATTGTTATATCCCAGTAGGGTCCGGACCTGACCTCGTCAATATTCCACTTTGGTTAGGCTTGGCACTTACTTGGTACCGTTATGGTGTACTCATGCTACTATTTTGCACATATTTTGTGTGCAGATCTAGGTGCTTCTTATCAGCCCCGCTATTAGCTGAGAGTGCTTGCTGTTGTACGTAGACTTCAATGTACATCTGCCGCGTCCGTAGACCTCGGAGTCCCCTTATATTCCCTCCTTTCCGCACTTTACTTAGATTCTGGTGTATAGAGATACTAGATTTTCTTCTGTAGCTTGTGACTTATGACTACCAGGTTTTGGCAAAATTCTGTGTATACACGAGTGTCAGGTTTTGTACATGTCGAGCGGCATCATATCAGTTATTTAATTATTCTGTTGTAGTTTAGTTGTTAACTTTTCTTTGATTTTTGTTTTCCGCAAATTGTTTGGCTTACCTAGTTGTAGAGACTAGTTGCCTCATGACGTCTTACGTAGGGAAAATTGGGGTTGTGACAAGTTGGTACCAGAGCTCTAGGTTCATAGGTGTTGTGAGTCACAAGCATGTTTAGTAGAGTCTCGTGGATCAGTACAGAGACGTCTGCACTTATATTTGGGAAGCTATGGAACTATTAGGAAAATTACACTTCTTTGATTCCTTGGTGGCGAAAATTGTTAACTTCAGAATTCTAAACTTCTGTAATCTATTCTCTCACAGATGGTGAGGACACATACAGGGGCATCTGATGACAAGGCACGCGCCCCCCTGCTATAGCCGCGAGAGGCCGGGGTCGGGGTAGAGGCCGAGGACATGCACGTGGTGCAGCCAGAGCACCCGCACGAGAGAGGAGCCCCCAGTAACTCCAGCTGGAGGGCAGACACCTGAGGTACTTGTTGCTGCACCAGCCCCCCCAGGAGACTCTAGCCCAGTTTCTGAGCATGTTCAGCACCTTAGCTCAGGCTGGATTGATTCCTCTTGCTCGTGCCACATCACAGGCGGGGGGAGGAGCACAGACTCTCGCTGCTTGTACCCCAGGGCAGTGGGTAAGGTTGACCAAGTTCTAGAGATTACAGCGATGCAACTGGTAGCTCTAGCTCAGCCCGACGTTAGGGCACCAGGTTTGAGGCGGAGCAGCTCAAGCTTGAGAGGTACACAAAGTACCACCCTCCTACCTTCAGTGGATTTGTGTCAGAGGATGCCCAGCATTTTCTGGAGGAATGTCACCGTATTCTCCGTATGATGGGTGTTGTGGAGTCTAGTGGTTTTTTTTTACTACATTCCAACTTAGAGGAGCAGCCTATCAGTGGTGGTGCGCTTATGAGTTGGGTAGTCCGACTGAGGTAGCTTTACTTACATGGACTCAACTCTTGGACATGTTCTTGAGGGAGTATGTTCTATAAAGTCTTAAAGACGCATGATGCACGGAGGTTGAGCAGTTGTGCCAGGGTTCTATGACTGTGCCAGAGTATGCAGTTCGCTTCAGCGATTTGGCCCGACATGCACCATCCTTTGTTGACACAATTAGAGAGAGGGTCCATCGGTTTATCGAGGGGCTCGATCCAAGTATCAGGATTAGCATGGACCGGGAGTTGGAGATGGATATTTCTTACTAGTAGGTTGTGAGTATTTCTTGGAAAATGAAGGGTATGCTTGCTCAGGAGAGAGAGAGGAGAGGAGAGGGAGGCCGAGAGTTTGGCAGTTAACTTGTTCCCCAGCTGCAGTTCGTCATGGTAGGGGATACGTGAGTCGCCCCGTTCATTCACCACTTCTAGCTGCCAGTGGTATTTCGGCCCCTTCTAGGACCTATGAGCCTTATTATGCACCGCCAGTATCTAGTGCACCTCCTGCACGGGGTGCTTTCAATAGTCAGTCCAATAGACCTGGCCCGATCCAGCCACAACAACCACGCCATCCGAGAGATAGTTTTGAGTGTGGCGACACTCGCCGTATGGTGAGGATTTCCCTAGACTTAGGAGGGGTGCACCTCCATAAACTTCTCAGGTACCAGGTGCTCCACCGGGTCCTCAGGCTATGATTACAGCACCAGCTACCACTCCACCTCATCCAGCTCGAGGTGGAGGTCGGGGAGGTAGAGGTCGCCCTAGAAGGGGAGGCCAGGCCATATATTATGCTCTTCCTGCTTGTACAGAGGAATTTGCTTCCGACTCTATCATTACATGTATTGTTCCGGTCTGTCATAGAGATGCGTTGGTTATATTTGATGAAAGCTCCACTTATTCCTATGTTTCATCATTTTTTTCCGTATTTGGGCGTATCTCGTGATTCTTTGAGTTCTCCTGTTTATGTGTCTACATCTGTGGGAGATTCTATTGTTGTTGACCACGTGTATTGGTCGTGTTTGGTTGTTCTTAGTATTTTTGAGATCAAAACTGACTTATTATTGCTCAGTATGGTGGATTTTGATATTATTTTGGGCATGGACTAGTTGTCGCCCCATTATGCTATTCTTGATTGTCACGCCAAGACCATGACGGTGGCTATGCCACGATTAACACGATATGAGTGGAGAGGTACCTTAGAGCTCCCAGCAAAGTTATTTCATTTCTTAAAGTTCAATGAATGGTTGAGAAGAGGTGTGCCGCGTATCTAGCCTTTGTGAGATGTCAATATTGATAACCCTATAGTTGAGTCAGTCCCCGTAGTGAGGTATATTCCAGATGTATTTACAACTGATCTTAACGACATGTCGCCCGATAGAGATATTGACTTCGGTATTGATTTGTTGCCGAGCACTCAGCCCATCTCTATTCCTCCATATCAAATGGCTCCTCCCAAGTTGAAGGAGTTGAGGGAGCAGTTACAGGAGTTTCTTGATAAGGGCTTCATTTGGCCCAGTGTATCACCTTGGGGTGCTCCGGTCTTGCTTGTGAAGAAAAAAAATGGTTCTATGCTTATGTGCATTGACTATCTCCAGTTGAAAAAAGTTACAGTGAAAAACAGGTATCCATTGTTTCATATTGATGACCTATTTGATCAGTCACGGGGTGCTAGAGAGTTTTCGAAGATTGACTTGCATTCAGGCTATCATCAGTTGAAGATTCGGAGCCAGATATCCCGAAAACTGCTTTCATGACTCGGTATGGTCACTATGAGTCCCTTATGTTGTCATTTGGGCTGACCAACGCCCCAACAACATTTATGCATTTGATGCACAATGTATTTCAGCCCTATCTTTACTCATTCGTTATTGTGTACTCCTGGACTCGGGAAGATCATGAGCAGCACCTGAGGACTGTGCTTCAGACCTTGAGAGAAATAAGTTATATGCAAAATTTTCCAAGTGTGAGTTTTGGCTAGACTCGGTGACATGCTTGGGTCATGTGGTGTCGTGATGGGATCAAGGTGGATTTGAAGAAGGTTGTAGCAATGCTAAGTTTTCCCAGACCGTCCTCAGCTACGAAGATCCAGAGTTTTAATGGTTTGGCGGGGTATTACCGTCGATTTGTAGAGGGTTTCTCATCTATTGCATCACCTATGACCAGGCTGACCCAGAAGGGTGCTCCATTCAGGTGGAAAGAGGAGTGTGGGGAGAGCTTTTGGAAGCTCAAGACAGCTTTTACTACAGCCCCTGTATTGGTGTTGCCTACATGTTCAGGGTCTTATACTGTATATTGTGATGCGTCGCAGATTGGTCTCGGTGCGATGTTGATGAAGGACGGTAGGGTGATTGCCTACGCGTCCAGAAAACTGAAGGTGCATGAAAAGAACTATCCTGTCCACGACCTTGAGTTAGCAGCTATTGTTCATGCCTTAAAGATGTGGCGACACTATTTTTACGGTGTCCCTTGTGAGATCTACACCGATCACTAGAGTTCACAACATATGTTCAAACAGAAGGATCTTAACATGCGTCAGCGGAGGTGGTTGGAGCTGCTTAAGGATTATGATATTACTATTTTGTACCATCCCGGGAAGGCCAATGTGGTGGCCGATTCCTTGTGTCAGCGGGTGGAGAGTTTGGGGAGCTTAGCATATCTACCAGCAGCAGAGAGGCCATTGGCGTTGGATGTTCAGGCCTTAGCCAACCAGTTTGTTAGATTGGATATTTCTGAGCCAAGTCGAGTGTTGGGTTGTATGGTCTGTCGGTCTTCTCTTTATGATCTTATCAGGGAGCGTCGTTATGATGACCCCCATCTGCTTGTCCTTAAGGACACGGTTCAACACGGTGATGCTAAGGACTTCACTATTGGAGATGATGGTGCATTGAGGATGCATGGCAGGCTTTGTGTGCCCAATGTAGATGGTTTCCGTGAGTTGATTCTCCAAGAGGCTCAAAGTTCGCGGTACTCCATTCATCCGGGTGCCGCGAAGATGTATCAGAACTTGAGGCAGCATTACTGGTGGAGGAGAATGAAGAAGGGGAGTGAAAATGGGAGCGGATCACGATGGATTTTGTTGTTGGGTTTCCACAAACTCAGTGGAAGTTTCATGCAGTTTGGGTGATTGTGGATAGAATGACCAAGTCAGCTCATTTCATTCCTGTGATGCCTACCTATTCTTTCGAGCAGGTGCGAAGATCGTTGGGCAGAAAAGAGGAATTTCAAGTGTTGGATCTCATTTTACATTTTGGAACTTTGAGAGCTCGGATTGAGACGATAATTTGAGGGTTTTTTAGAGAAAGCTATTGGGTAACGATTCTTAACTCATTTATGGTTATATTCCATTAATCTATAGTTGATTTCATCATTTAATTAATGATTTGGGTTGAGAAATTTGGGAAAACGTTGAAAGATTCTTCAACCGAGATTTTGGGTTTTGATTAGGATTTTGATATCGGATTTGAGTAATTTTGGTACGAGCGAACTTGTGGTTGAATGGGTGTTCGTATTTTGTGACTTTTACCCGATTCTTAGATGTGGGATCGGGTCGACTTTCCTTAGGGCGATTTTCAAAAATTCTTGTTGAAGTCTTGATTTCATTAATTAGATTAGTCTATTATAGTGGTAGTTATGGTATGTAATTGTTTTTGGCTAGATTTGGGCCATTCAGAGTCGTATAATGGAGGAAAGAGCATTTTTATTGACTAGATTGAGCTTGGTTCGAGGTAAGTGACTTGCCTAACCTTGGGTGGGGGAAATCCCTTTAGGATTTGGTACTGTTGTGATACTTCTGTGTTATGTGAACACCATGTACGTGAGGTGACGAGTTCGTACACGGGCTAATTGTTGTAAAATTCGTTTTTCACAGAGTAATAGCTTGTTACACCTTAATTGAGTTATACTAGCATGTGTAGTTATCCCGTTTAGTCTAGTTTCATATGTCTACATGTATTAAATGCTTATTTGAATTATGTGCATCGTGTTTAGTTGAATTCCTGCCTTTACTTGATTTGTATCAACCTTATCTGTAGAATTCTTGTTGTTAATTGCTTTCTCCACCGATTTGAGCTGTGTGTTTACTTTTGGGACTATGAGGCGGTACCTCGGGAGACCCCCATGCATATTTACTTTTGGGGCTACGAGGCGGTATCTTGACATATCTCTCTGCACATTTACTTTTGAGAATACGAAGCGGTACCTCGGAAGATCTCCTCGTATATTTACATTTGGGATTACGAGACATTATCTCGGGGGATCCCCTGTTGAGTATTTAATTTGGGACTACGAGACAGTATATCGGGAGCGCCGCTGTTGTTATCTCATCGGCGCTTTGTTGTTATTTCTCTGTGAATTCTTTCTATGAAATTCTCCAATTTTCGTTCATTTTATTATATCATATGCCTTATTATTATATCCCAATAAGGCTCGGACCTGACCTCGTCACTACTCTACCGAGGTTAGGCTTGACACTTACTGGGTACCATTCTGGTGTACTCATGCTACTCTTCTGCACATGTTTTGTGTGCATATCCAGGTGCTTCTTATCAGCCCCGCTATTAGCTGAGAGTGATTGCTGCTGTATAGAGACTTCAAGGTACATCTGCCATGTCCACAGAACTCGGAGTCCCCTTCTACTCCATCCTTTCCGTATTTTACTTAGATTCTAGTGTATAGAGATACTAGTTTTTGTTCTGTAGCATGTGATTTATGACTACCGAGTTTTTGGAAAATACTATATATACTCGACTGTCAGATTCTATACATGCCGAGCGGCATCTTATTAGGTATTTAATTATTCTGTTACAGTTTAGTTATTAATTTTGCTTTGATTTCCGTTTTTCGCAAATTATTAGGCTTACCTAGTTGTAGAGACTAGGTGCCGTCACGGAATTTTACGGAGGGAAAATTTGGGCCGTGATAGTTTTCTGCGGCTACGTCAGTTTGAAGTGACGATTCCATGATGATGGTTCATAATGACGGTTCCTTACAACAGTTCTTTCCTATGAATACCATATCTTATGCATCTTGAAAATCTCCTCTTCCCTCTTGCATTCATGTTCTAAATTTTCCTGCAATTTTCTCCTTTCTTTGTGTTGTCACCATTAAAGATGACTTCCCATTTTTTAAACCCTTCTTCATCATCAGACCCCCGTAAGGTGGTTATTGTTGATGAACTTCCTCCCTATTCTGCCCCAACTAGAAGTAGAATAGGCGGCAAACTTCATAGCTTAGGTTCTTTATCTAACTGTAGCTCTACCCCTTCTTAGAATAATACTACAAAACCTTCTTCTTCTAGAACAAGAACTTCAACAACTCCTAGATTTTCCTCTAGAGGGAAAGACCATAATGAACCCATGCAAGATCCCACTGTGTATGAAATGTTTCCTCAAGAATTTTCTTTCATATCAGATCATAAAGCTATTAGAAAACAGGTTTCTTCAATAACATCACTTAACCCTGCCTATCATTACCCCACTTTGATCACTTATGGTCTTCTTCCATTAGTTTGTAGTGAATGCAATTGGAAACCTAATTTCCAAATGGTAACCCCTAATGCTAATGATCAAATTACCTCTTATTGGAAGGTTATTCGTTTATTTAAACATACCTTTTTATTTTAGGTTCAATCCTCCTATCGACCCAGTAATCATTGAGCTTTTTCGTTACTTCAATGTTTGTCTTGGCCAGATAGGTCCGATTATGTGGAGGGCAGTAGCTTGCCTTCGTTATTTATCAAATTTGGTCTCAGATCCTTTTACTTTTCGACACTTGCTCAATCTATATTCCCCCAAGCTCTTTTGTGAGGGAGTTTGATCTCTTGTGACAAGAAGTAAAAAAGTTTTAGTCAGCCCCGAGGATGACCATGACCGCGGATGGTGTCACGCCCCAAACCCCGGGAGGCGTGACTGGCACCCAGTGCCGTGCTGGCCTGAGCGAACCACTCTATAACTCATGATCGTTCGACCAAAACTAGAATATACATAGGTCAAGTTGATGAACTCATTCCTTTTGTAACTATCATGGGCCAACATGACCACAACTCATAATGTACAATTGTAAGTGGGGCAAACACTCTATCAGCGAACCATCGTACTTAAAAGATGAATACATATGGGCTGCCAAGGCCTCTAACATATTGTACATAATGAACTTGTGTCTACAAAGCCACTAAGAGTATCGACATAAAACATGGTCGGGGCAGGGACCCACCCTACCCATAATTCTGTAGCAAAACTCTGACACGATGACTTATAAAGTCGGCTGCACTCTGAATGAAATGGAGTCTTACCGATTCTTCACTAAATACTAACCTCGTCTAGTATGAGGGCTCGTCAAACTAATTACCCATACCTGCAGGCATGAATGCAGCGTCCACAAAGAAATGATGTTAGTACGAATAATTTACCGAGTATGTAAGGCATAAAAATTAGTATATAAAGGACATGAAAGAAACATGGAGTAAAGGACTCAACCTGTAAATCTGGATAGCTTTGTATATTATGAAGTATTTATAATGTCATGCGTATGCGTATAAATTTCATATAATGCATAGGTCAATGCGTACATAACATCATCACACCTTTGAGGGCATTCCATCATATCATCTCAACCTCTGTGGGCACAATCATCAACGTATACCAACTGATCAGGTGGTTTTGCGTATATAACACCGTAACCTTTTCCTATATCCCATTATATATATAATATATGCGTATATAATGCTATCCGATTATAGGTCACTGTACATGTATAAATGAATGCAATGCATAATGAAGTAAGTGTATAAAATCTCTTGAAAAGTAATAGGATCCATATGCTTTGTGATAAACTTGACCAACTTACGTATTTTCTAAGACCCCTAGTACTTCTTTGATAGAGTCATTTATGAAAGTTGTGCGTTTGTTTGCTTCGTTGTATCATATGGGTCATGTCAAAAGGAAATAAGGGATAGTCTTAACATACCTGGTCTTAACCCACTAGTCTCAAGAGCTCAACTCGAATCCGCTTCACGATTCATACGATAACAAGAATAATACTATTACCAACCATACGAATAATCCTCTTAATCTCATAATGGAAGATAACCTATCCAAAAATGAAATGGACAATATTTTCCATGTTCTTATCATTCCCTCAATCCTACTATAGGCAAGGTAATAAAACAACACAACTAGCAACTCCTATAACATGTTTTACAACCCAAACAACGGTACTACAAGCGGAAAGCTCGACTACGATTATGAACCATACTTCTCCAATCTTTTCTTTTTTTGAAAACATATATCAATGACTACACCAACTACATACTCAATTTACTCCAAAAATTTCCAGCAACAACACTACTTAGAATAATACTAACTCACGTTGATGATATATCCATTTGATGTTGTTTTGGTGCCATGCATAATTCCCAAATTGCTTCAAATTTTTCTATATCTCGTGAAAATGAAGGAACCAAAGTTCTTGCTGCCTAGTTTTATTTATGAAGCACCGCATTTAATCAAAGTGCTAAGGGGTCATATTTGCTGCAATTGCTCCTAATAAGAAGACCTAAGAAAGTGTTTTATCCATCATGGTATGTAGGGTCCACCCATCTCTTCATTATATTACTATCCTACCAACTTATTCCAAGTGTCCACTCATAGATCCTATAAACGACATTAGTCATGAGCCCCCCTTATTCTCATGATTCCACGTGGATTCATACAAATGACACTTATTCATTTGCAACTAGTTCTATATTTCATAACTTTATACCAACATGATAATTTGTACTAGCCATTTGATGCTCATTGATATGTAGCCACGTGGATATCCTTGTCTCCTTGTAATTGTCCACAAATCATTATCCTAAAGTACTACTATTAAAATAAATAATAAATTATTGTACTATGTAAAATCAATACATACACTAATAATTCATTAAAATATCCATAAAAAAATACATATATATTTTATCAACTTCTAATTTGTGCGCTTAACTCTCAAAATGGTAAGAAAATAACCTTATTTCCTTGTCAGAAAATAATTTCTATCTTTACAATAAAGACAATTTTATTTATAAACTTTCTCATATTATGCTTATAAATTAAAGCATATCCGGAAGTAGTAACATTAATAACTATATAAAATTATATTTTTCAAAATTTTTAAAAAAAAATATTCTACTCAAAATAAATACCATATCAAAATGTATCTAACGGTATCAAGGTTATTAACTTACGGGATCTTACAATAACATAGTCACAAATCCTCTATAATATCATGAATGACCTTAATCCCTTGAAATATTATGTTAATGAGGTCTATATCTCCATTCATGTTTTGAGCAAGTATCTTACTTGAATGAAAAGTTAAGAAAGTCATCTAAATTTATTAAGTAGTAACTTTATCTATACATATGTCAATCATAGGCCATCCTTTTAATAAGATGCCAACACACCTTTTAAATACACATATAACTTATATAGACAAAATAGGTGTCCCCTCCATCTTATGGATTCATGTCTCCATCCCTTGGACACCACCTATGCCTAACCCATGTGAATCATGCCCACATAATAATTATTCAATAATCTTGACTTATTTCCCTTCTTCCAACTATAATCTCCAATTTAATTAGTTACACATAATTCCATTCTAAATCACATTTTATTTAAATACTAATCACCTTAAACATACTTCATATAACATATGATCATTTGGTATAACACTAGTGCATAAATATGGGGTGTTATAGCTTAGACCGTATTTTATCCCATATTATCAAACATCAACGAAACTCGCTTTCTATGATTTTTTTACCCTTAGACCTTCACGACACTTACTTATCACTTATTTAAAATAACATAAATACTTATAACCTCAAAAATAGTCATTTCCTTGAACTTATGTCGATTATGTTATGAAAAATCCAATGTACAAAAGTACGGGATGTAACAGATGGTATGCCCAGCTCATAGCTGTTCCCACTCGTGACTTAGTGGGTGATGAAAATATGAACTTCTGTAACGACTCGACCGGTTGTTTTACTTGTTATAACCCCGTTCCCCTAAATAAGACTTCCCGTACTTGCTTTTACTGATTTATAACTTGCGGGGATGGTTGGTTCGGGATTTGGAAGAGTTAGGGTTGAAACCAGAATACTTGGTTCCTTAAAGTTGGCTTAAAAGTCCAAGTTTGACTTCGGTCAATATTTTGAGTAAATGACCTCGAAATCAGAATTTGACGGTTCCAATAGGTTCGTATGATGATTTCAAACTTGGGCGTATGCTCGGATCGAGTTTCGAGTGACTCGGGAGCGTTTCGGCGCCTAATAGTGAAAGTTGGTTCTTGGAGGTTTTAGAAGTTCTTTAAATTTGGTTGGGAACGCGTTGTGGTAATATCGAGGTCCAAACGGAATTCCGAGATTGGGAATAGTTTCATAATGTCATTTAAGATTTGCACGCAGAATTTGGTGTCATTCCGAGTAGTTTAAGTACGTTTCAGCGTATTGGAAGTGAAATGAAGAACTTGAAGTTCTTAAGTTTGATTCATTAGTTTTGGGTTGCGATTCTTAGTTTTAATGTTGTTTCGCATGTTCCGAGAGTTCGAGCGAGTCTGTTTTATGATTCCAAACTTGTTGGCATGTTTGGACGGGGCCTGGGGGTCTTGGATACCATTCGAACGTAATGCGAGTTGAGATTGAAGCTCAAAAGAGCTGCTGGTGCACCAGGTCTGGTGTGATCGCACCTGCGATTTGTCAGCCGCAGGTGCGAGCTCGCAGGTGCGGTTGGAGCCTCGCAGATGCGGCCCAAGGAGAGGAGCCCAGGTTCCACAGATGCGGCTCCTTTTACGCAGAAGCGGGTATCCGTCCGCAGGTGCGGCCCTAGCCGGTCCAGCCCAACTCTGCAGAAGCGGGACCGCAGGTGCGAAAATCGCTGGGGCAATGAGTTCATTTAATACGGGATACAAGCCATTTTCGCTCATTTTGTCTCACTCGTAGGATTATTTTTGGAGCATTTTGAGAGGGATTTCCACCTAGCTTTTGGAGGTAAGTAATTTCTATCTATTGTGAGTTCAATACATAAATTTTGGGTAGATTCCAACATGAAAATTGGTAGAAGTCATGTGTTAGATGAAAAACCTAGGGTTTGACAAGAATGAGATTTTTACCATGAAATTTACCATGAAACTTAGTGATAATCATATATTTATGTTCCTTAGGTTATAGGTAACATCTTCCTTCAAATTTTCCGGAATCCGGGCACGTGGGCCCAGAGGTGAATTTTAGTAATCTTGCCTTTGGGGTTGGGTAATCACTTTAATAGTTAGAATATGAACTTTTGAACCTATAATGATTGTTTTTTTACACTATTTGAATAGTTTTGGATTTGTTCGGCTCCGGTTTGAGGGTTTGAGCGCTTTCTTGAGTTTGGAAGTAGGCTTTGAAGCAAGGTAAGTCTCCTTTCTAGCCTTGTAAGAGGGAAATTTTCCCATAGGTGAATTTGATTAAAAATGTGAGTATTTGTTGAGGCTACGTACGCATGAAGTGCTGAGAGTCCGTACTTAGCTACTATTCCTGTTATGTCCGGGTAGCTTAGGTTTACACCATGCTCTGTGAACACCGTTATTTGATGATACTTGCTATTTGTGATGAATGTAATTAAGTTGAGAATTTCTAAGGATTTAAAGCTTCCAGTGAATTGCCTTTTTCTTTTAAAGATAAGGATTTAAGAAAGAGTTTGATTTAAAATGATTAAATTTATATTTGACCACGTCGCATGAATGATTTGCGAGTGGGGTGAATAGATGCATCTATGGTTCGCGCTGTTCGACCCTCCGACAGTGCACATTTTATTATTATGTTGGATTGGGCCGTACGACCTCGACATAACTTGCACATGTTATTTATTTGGAACTTTCTGTGATTTGTACTGCTTTAATGCCTTGAAATGTAAATTGTTAAATGATGTGACGGAAATTGACATTTTATTTATGAATTAAGAACTTGTCACTTCCTGATATTTACTATCGGTATTATTAATGATATCCCTACTTAGCATATCACTTTAATTATGTTATTATTGGCCCTAGTAAGTGTCAAGTCGATCCCTCGTCACTACTTCTTCGAGCTTAGACTGGATACTTACTGGGTACATATTGTTTATCTACTCATACTATGCTTCTGTACTTAATTGTACATGATCTGAGGCTGGTGCATCTTGTTACCCACCCGACGCGCATTCTTGATATTTGTTCGAGACTCCACGGTGAGCTGCCCTTTTTCTGAGCCGTTCAGCAACATTGCCAGAGTTTCTCTTTTGGCTGTTTATATCTATACGATCTCAGAAAATAGGATAGTAATATTTTTGGTAAATTCTACTAGTTTCCCTCGAGCTTGTGACACTAGATCCTAGCACACACATTAGTAGGCTATTTTTTTTGGATTGTAAAATTATATTCATGATTTTCTCTAGTGGATTTTACATTTTTCACCTTGTAAATTCGTTAAGTAAGAATTCGTGGTTGGAAATATTTTAATAAAAAATGGAAATCACTAGGTTGCTCACGGTTGGCTTGTCTAGCGGCGGTGCTGGACGCCATCACGACCTGACATGGAATTGGGTCGTGACAACATGGTATCAGAGCACTAGGTTCACGTAGGTCTCACAAGTCATGGGCAGGTCTAATAGAGTCTTGCGGATCGGTGCGGAGACGTCCGTACATATCTTCGAGAGGCTATAGGATGTTAGGAAACTACTATTTGTTCATCTCTTATCATGCAATTGATGGTATACTAAGTTCCTCCTTCTATTCTCTCACAGATGGTGAGAACGCGTGCAACAGACATTCCAGACCCCAGAGGAGCTGCTCCCCCTATTGTTGAAGGCCGAGGCCGAGGTTGGGGGAGGGCACTGGCCCGAGGTAGGGCACGAGGGCGTCCCAGAGTTGCCTCAGTAGCACCACCGGTGGATCCAGTGGAGGATCCCATCGTCGAGGAGCAGGGGGAGGTGCCTGTAGTAGAGCAAGCCCCGGTAGATT
The DNA here is from genome assembly GCA_005239525.1 of Nicotiana knightiana. NCBI lineage: Eukaryota > Viridiplantae > Streptophyta > Magnoliopsida > Solanales > Solanaceae > Nicotiana > Nicotiana knightiana. Next base: position 19,730 of record ML392523.1, on the reverse strand, counting down.
TCATGACAACACCGGGCTATCAGGAGGTCATGGGCCGTATGCTGTGGTTCATGGATTCTATGACCCAGGCTGGTTTATTTCCAGCAGACCCAACCACATCTCAGGTGGGAGGGGGATCATAGATCCCTACTGCTCAGGCTCCTGGGCATGCAGCTGCAGTGTATCAGACTCCGGGTACACTACCTGCATAGGGGGCCCAGCCAGTTGTGGCAGTGGTGCATGAGCCTAGACCAACTGCGGATGGTGAGCTGTAGAAGCTATTGGACAGGTGGACCAGACTACACCCTCTAGTCTTCGGAGGCGAGCACCATGAGGATGCCCAGGACTTTATTGATAGGTGCAGGGACAAACTGCACAACATGAGCATATTGGAGTTTCATGGGGTGGACTTCACTACTTTCAAGCTAGAGGGAAGAGCCCGTAGATGCTGGCAGTCTTACCTTCTTGGCAGACCAGCAGGTTCTCCTCCTATGACTTGGGGACAATTCACACAGCTTTTCTTGGACAGGTATATTCCACCCTCTGAGAGGGAAGAGTTGCGGTATCAGTTTGAGCAGCTTGAGCAGGGTCAGATGTCAATGACCGATTATGAGGTGAGGTTTTCTGAGTTATCACGCCATGCAATTATGATACTTCCTACAGACGTAGAGAGAGTGCGGAGGTTCGTTGCGGGGTTAAACTCTAGTATTAGGGCCAATATGGCCAGGGAGGTTGAGATGGAGACTCTTTATCAGCTGGTAGTGAAGATTGCTGGAAGGATCGAGGGCTACTGTTAGAGGGGTAGGGAGCAGATACAGCAGGACAAGAGAGCCCGTTTCTCTGGAGATTTTAGAAGTGCTCTGGCTAAGGGCAGAGGTCAGTTTGGGAGGGGCCAGCCCAGCAGGCCCGCATATTCAGCACCACCATCTCCTCGAGGTGCTCCAGTGAGGTCTTATTTCAGTCGATACCGGAGAGTTCTTACCAGTCTCCACCTATTCAGGGTTCCTCCGGCGGGTATTCTGGTCATCAGGGTTCTTCCAGTGCTTATTTCAGCGCCATGCCAGAGAGTTCATACCATCCACCAGCTATTCACGGTCCATCCGGTGGGTCTTCAGGTCATCATGGTCAGACTTCGGGGCAGCAGTCTATGGTACCGAGAGGTTGTTACAAGTGTGGAGATCCGGGTCAACAACCCCTTGATTTAAGCTCCATCACCCGCGCCAGCTATCCTGCCGCGCAGAGGCGGAGGGCAGGCAGGTAGAGGTCATACTAGAGGTGGAGGACAGTCAGGTGGAGGCCAGCCAACCGGTGTTCCAGCTAGGTTCTATGCTTTTCCAGCCAGACCAGATGCAGTGGCCTCAGATGCCGTGATCACAGGTATTATTTCTATATGCGTCAAGGATGCTTCGTTATTATTTGATCCAAGGTATATTCATATGTGTCATCTCTATTTTCTCATTTCATGGATATTTCTCGTGAGTCTTTGGGTACTCATATTTATGTGTCCACTCCTGTGGGTGACTCTGTGGTTGTGGACCGGATCTATCGGTCCTGTGTGGTTACATTCTTTTGTTACAAGACTAGAGCAGACCTTTTGTTTCTTGATATGAACGACTTTGTGGTCATTCTGGGCATGGACTGGTTATCCCCATATCATGCCATCCTTGATTTCCATGCCAAGACTGTTACTTTAGCGATGCATGAGTTGCCGAGATTGGAGTGGAAGGATTCCTCTGTTAGCACATCCAGTTGTGTTATCTCTTTTCTGAAGGCTCGACATATGGTCGAGAAAGGTTGTTTGGCTAATCTATGTTATGTTCAGGACACCACTGCAGAGTCTCCGATAATTGATTTGGTGCCAGTAGTTCGGGAGTATGCCAATATGTTTCCTTCAGACCTTCCAGGCATGCCGCCAGATCATGATATTGATTTCTGCATTAACTTGGCTCCAGGCACCCAGCCTATATCTATTCCACCGTACCGTATGGCTCCGAAAGAATTGAAGGAGTTGAAGGAACAACTTGAGGAGTTGCTAGCAAAGGAATTTTTCAGACCAAGTATATCACCTTGGGGTGCACTAGTATTATTTTTCAAGAAGAAGGATGGGATTATGTGGATGTGCATTGATTACCGCCAGTTGAACAAAGTCACTATCAAGAACAAATACTCGTTGCCGCGTATCGATGATTTATTTGACCAGTTGCAGAGTGCTAGGGTGTTTTCTAATATTGACTTGAGATCAGGATACCATCAACTAAAGATTCGGGACTCATATGTTCCTAAGATTGCCTTATGTACCAAATATGACCATTTCGAGTTTCTAGTGATGTCCTTCGTCTTGACCAATTCCCCAACAATATTTATGGACTTGATGAATAGGGTTTGTGGCCTTATATCGATTCCTTTGTTATTTTCTTCATAGATGACATCTTGATTTACTCATGTAGCCTGGGGGAGCACGAGCAGCATTTGGGAGTGGTGCTTCAGACTTTGCGGGAACATAAGTTGTATGTTAAGTTCTCCAAGTGTGAGTTTTGGTTGGATTCTGTGGCGTTATTGGGGAGTGTTGTATCAGGAGAGGGTATTAAGGTGGATCCCAAGAAGATTGAGGCAGTTCAGAGTTGTCCTCGTCCTACTTCATCGGCCGAGATAAGGAGTTTCTTGGGATTAGCAGGTTATTATCGCCGGTTTGTGGAGGGCTTTTCATCCATTGCAACACCTTTGACTAGATTGACCCAGAAGGGTGCTCCGTTCCGATCGTCCGATGAGTGTTAGGCGAGCTTTCAGAGGCTCAAGACAACTTTAACCACAACACCAGTTCTAGTGTTGCCTTCTGGTTCGGGGTTGTATAGTTTATTGCGACGCTTCACTGGTTGGATTGGGATGTGTATTGATGCAGGAGGGGCGAGTTATTGCATATAATTCACGTCAGCTGAAGCCCCACGAGAGGAACTATCCTGTGTATGATTTGGAGTTAACCGCGATTGTTCATGCTCTTAAGATTTGGAGGGATTACTTATAGGGGTGTCTTGTGAGGTTTATACCGACCACCGCAATTTGCAGCACTTGTTCAAGCAAAGGAATCTCAATTTGAGGCAGCGTAGATGGATTGAGTTACTAAAGGATTATGACATCACCATTCTTTATCATCCGGGCAAGGGAAATGTGGTCGCAAATGCTTTAAGCAGGAAGGCAGAGAGTATGGGTAGCTTGGCATTCATTTCAGCAGGGGAGAGGCCACTAGCTTTGGACATCCAGTCCTTGGATAACAGACTTGTGAGGTTGGACATTTCAGAGCCCAGCCGAGTTCTTGCATGTGTTGTTGCTCAGTCTTCATTATTGGGGCAGATTAAGGCCTGACAGTTCGATGATCTGCATTTGGTAGTTCTTAGAGAGACGGTACTATATGGTGGTGCCAAAGAGGTTTCTATTGGCGAGGATGGTGTTATGCGACTTCAGGGTCGCCTATGTGTTCCTAACGTTGATGGATTGATAGAGAGTATTCTAGAAGAGGCACACAGTTCACGGTATTCTATTCATCCAGGCGCTACGAAGATGTATCATGACCTAAGACAACATTATTGATGGCATCAGATGAAGAAGGACATAGTTGAGTATGTTGCTAGGTGCTTACATTACCAGCAGGTTAAGTATGAGTACCAGAGGCCAGGTGGCCTACTTCAGCAAATGACTATACCTGAGTGGAAATGGGAGCGCATTACTATGGATTTCGTAGTTGGGTTGCCACGGACTTTGCGAAAGTTTGATGCAGTTTGAGTCATTGTCGACAGGTTGACCAAGTCAGCACACTTCATTTCGGTTGTGACCCATATACTTCAGAGAAGTTAGCCCAGATTTATATTCGGGAGATAGTTCGATTGCACGGTGTGCCTGTTTCCATCATATCAGATAGAGGCCCTCAGTTCACTTCACATTTCTGGAAAGCCGTACAGAGTGAGTTGGGTACCCGTGTAGAGCTCAGCACAACATTCCATCCACATGCCGACAGGCAGTTAGAGTGGACAGTTTAGATATTAGAGGACATGTTTAGAGCATGTGTGATTGACTTTGGGGGTCAGTGGGACCAGTTCTTACCTTTGGCCGAGTTTGCTTACAATAACAGTTACGAGTCCAGCATCGAGATGGCTCCATTTGAGGCATTATATGCTTGGCAATTTCGTTCTCCCATCGGTTGGTTTGATCTTGGCGAGGCCAAGTTATATGTTACAGATTTGGTGAAGGATTCTTTGGAAAAGGTAAAGTTGATCCAGGATCGACTTCACACGGCACAGTCCAGATAGAAGAGTTACGCAGATCAGAAGGCGCGGGATGTATCATTTATGGTTGGCGAGAAGGTTCTCTTTAAGGTCTCGCCGATGAAGGGTATTATGAGTTTCTGGAAGAAGGGCAAGTTGAGCCCCTAGTTTATAGGCCCATTGAGGTGTTGAGGCGAGTTGGGGAGGTTGCTTATGAGCTTGCTTTACCTACCAGCTTATCAGGAGTTCATCCGATTTTTCACGTGTCTATGCTCTGGAAGTACCACGCCGACTTGTCACATGTGTTAGAATTCAACACTATTCAACTATATGAGAGCTCGGGTTATGAGGATGAGCCAATTGCTATTGTTGATAGACAGGATCGCCAGTTGAGGTCCAAGAGGATTTCCGCAGTGAAGGTCCAGTAGAGGGGCCAACCAGTCGAGGAGGCAACTTGGGAGTTCGAGGAGGACATGCTGAATAGATATACACACTTATTCAGCACTCTAGGTATGATTCTAGACCCGTTCGAGGACGAACATTTGTTTAAGAAGTGGAGAATGTAACGACCCGACCGATCGTTTTACATGTTAGAACCCCGTTCCCCTAAATGAGACTTCCCGTACTTGCTTTTACTAATTTATGACTTGTGGGGATGGTTGGTTCGGGAATTGGTAGAGCTTGGGTTAAAATCGGAACACTTAGTTCCTTAAGGTTGGCTTAAAAGGCCAAGTTTAACTGGTCAACATTTTGAGTAAACGACCTCAGAATAGGGGTTTGACGGTTCCAATAGGTTCGTATGGTGATTTCAGACTTGGGCGTATGCTCGGATCGGGTTTCGGATGACCTGGGAGCGTTTCGGCGCCTAATAGTGAAAGATGGTTGTTGAAGGTTTGAGAAGTTCTTTCAATTTGGTTGGGAACGCGTTGGGGTGATATCGAGGTCCAAATGGAATTCCGAGATCGGGAATAGTTTTGTAATGTCATTTAAGACTTGCACGCAGAATTTGGTGTCATTCTGAGTAGTTTAAGTACGTTTCAGCGCATTGGAAGTGAAATGAAGAACTTGAAGTTCTTAAGTTTGATTCATTGGTTTTGGGTTGAAATTCTTACATTTAATTTTGTTTCGCACGTTCCGAGAGTACGAGCGAGTCCGTTTTATGATTCCAAAATTGTTGGCATGTCTGGACGGGGCCTGGGGGGCCTTGGATACCATTCGAACATCGTGCGAGTTGAGTTTGAAGCTCAAAAGAGATGATGGTGCACTGGTTCTGGTGTGACCGCACCTGCAATTTTTCAGCCGCAGGTGCGAGCTTGCAGATGCAGTTGGAGCCTCGCAGATGCGGCGCAAGGAGAGGAGCCCAGGTTTCACAGATGCGCCTCCTTTTAAGTAGAAGCAGACCGCAGAAGCAGGTATCCGTCCGCAGGTGCGGCCCTAGCCGACCCAGCCCAACTCTGCAGAAGCAGACCCTCGTCCGCAGAAGCGGGACCGCAGGTGCGAAAATTGCTGGGGCGGTGAGTTCATTTAAGACGAGATTCAACCCATTTTCACTCATTTTCTCTCTCTTTGGATGATTTTTGGAGCATTTTGAGAGGGATTCCCACCTGGCTTTGGAGGTAAGTAATTTCTATCTATTGTGAGTTCAATACATAAATTTTGGGTAGATTCCAACATGAAAATTTGTAGAAGTCATGGGTTAGATGAAAAACCTAGGGTTTGAAAAGAATGAGATATTTACCACGAAATTGACCATAAAATTTAGTGATAATCAAATATTTATGTTCCTTAGGTTATGGGTAACAACTTCCTTCGAAAATTTCCGGAATCCGGGCACGTGGGCCATGAGGTGAATTTTAGGAATCTTTCCTTTGGGGTTGGATAATCACTTTAATAGTTAGAATATGAACTTTTGAACCTATAATGATTGGTTTTTACACAATTTGAATAGGTTTGGATTTGTTCGGCTCTAGTTTGAGGGTTTGAGCGCTTTCTCGAGTTTGGAAGTAGGCTTTGAAGCAAGGTAAGTCTCCTTTCTAACCTTGTAAGAGGGAAATTTCCCCATAGGAGAATTTTATTAAAAATGTGAGTACTTGTGGGGGCTACGTACGCACGAAGTACCGAGAGTCCATACTTAGCTACTATTCCTGTTATGTCCGGGTAGCTTAGGTTTACACCATGCTCTGTGAACACCGTTATTTGATGATACTTGCTATTTGTGATGAATGTAATTAAGTTGAGAATTTCTAAGGATTTAAAGCTTCCAGTGAATTGCCTTTATCTTTTAAAGAAAAGAATTTAAGAAAGAATTTGATTTAAATGATTAAATTTATATTTGACCATTTCGCATGAATGATTTGCGAGTGGGGTGAATAGATGCATCTATGGTTCGCGCCGTTCAACCCTCCAGCAGTGCATATTTTTTTATTTATGTTGGATCGGACCGTACGACCTCGGCATAACTTGCGCATGTTATTTATTTGGAACTTTCTGTGATTTGTACTATTTTAATGCCTTGAAGTGTAAATTGTTAAATGATGTGACGGAAATTAACATTTTATTTATGAAAGAAGAACTTTTGATTTCCTGATATTTACTGTCGGTATTATTCATGATATCTTTGCTTAGCATATCACTTTAATTATGTATTGGCCCTAGTAAGTGTCAAGTCGACCCCTCGTCAGTACTTTTTCGAGGTTAGACTGGATACTTACTGGGTCCATATTGTTTATGTATTCATACTATGCTTCTGTACTTAATTGTACAAGATCTGAGGCTGGTGCATCTTGTTACCCATCTGACGCGCATTCTTGATATCTGATCGAGACTTCACGGTGAGCTGCACCCTTTCTGAGAAGTTCAGCAGCATTGCCGAAGGTTCTCTTTTGATTGTTTCTATCTATACTATCTCATAAAGTAGGATAGTAATATTTTTTGTAAATTCTATTAGTTTCCTTCGAAGTTGTGACACTAGATCTTGGCACACACATTAGTAGACTATTATATTTGGGTTGTAAAATTATATTCTTGATTTTCTCTAGTGTATTTTACATTTCTCACCTTGTAAATTAGTTAAGTAAGAATTCGTGGTTGGAAATTTTTAAATAAAAAATGGAAATCACTAGGTTTTTTACGATTGGCTTGTCTAGCGGCGGTGCTGGACACCATCACGACCTGACATGGAATTGGGTCGTGACACCTTCCCTGAGAAGTGAAACTTTGTACGTGAGTATTTTTCTCTACTTTTTTTCTTCCCTCAAGGTCTTAATCATTTTTACATGCGTTTATGTTTACTTTTCAGCAATCATGGAAGTTTTCGGAGAAAACCCTAACATTCGTGATTTGGTAGAAAAAATATTGACTACTGCTCCCATGGAACAAATATCATGGAATTTCTTTCCCAGAAGTTTGGATGGAAAGTGAATACCCACGATATTCTTTATTACCATGGTATTTTACTTTATTGTTTCTTCTTTTGCTTTAACCCCCTTCTCTTTTCTCTTTTTTTGTTTCGAGGGTTTGCTATTCGTGGCATCAGCCCCGTTTCTGTTCCTACTGCTAGGCTTTCTGTTAGCATTGCACATGAAGAAATTCTAATCGTGTCGTCTTCTAGGAGGAAGAATGCTGAAGCTCGCGACTCTGAAGAAGAAGAAGAGATAATGAAGCTGACCCTTTTGTGAGGAAGCCATGAGTTAGAAGATGAGAGGTTTTAGATGATGAAGCTACTGTTTCTCAAGACCCGCCTTCAAGCTCTGTGCCTTTCAGTCTTGTTGATAAACCAGAGAGTGTCCACTTGGACATCTCTGAAGATGATCATGTTGATCATTCTGGCAATCTCCCCTCAAGTCCTGTTGATAGAATTTTCGCCCAAGGATTCAAGGGTAAAGAAGATTTTGGCCCAGTTTCTGAAGAGCCACCACTTGCTGCTCTTCCAATGACCCTAATTGCTTCTGCTGTTAATCCTCCTATTTCTTCTGCCACCTTAACTACAGTCGCCCTGTTGCTACACCTGCCGCTGCCTCTCGTGAAGAAGCTGGCCCTTCTAGCTAGCCGGAGACAAAGTATGATGAAGATGTTGATTGAAGTTCCCGATGGTGAGAATCTGTTAAAGAAATATAACCGAGCTGCTCTATGGTTGAAACCATTGATTGGCCCTGTGAAAAGGGAGAAGCTTGAGTCTCACAGCTCTTTGAGATTAATGAATGATGTTATTCATTCTACCCTTAAGGCATATCCTTCTTTCCTTACATTTTATTCTTTTCTTCTAGGTTATAGTTTTTCTACCTTGTCTTTTTGCAAATTAATTTGACAGGTACGGAGCTAATGAGAAGGATATCCATGGATTGACCAGTAAGTGATTGAGCTACGTACTGAAGCTGATAATTGGAAGGAACAATTTGAAAGCCTCCAACTTGAAAAGGAAATTCTTGCTGATGAAAAAGGGGCTTTGAAGCAATAGCTGAAGATAACCACCGCTGAATTATAGGTTTTGAAGGCCTCTTCCAATCAAGATGAATGGATAAGGACAAGATTAGAATATCCAAAGGTGATGGAAGTGGTCTTGCTCCTGGTCCAGCAGAGGCCCAACCTTCGTCTTCTCAAGTTGAACCTTCTACCCATGTTGATGATGCTCCTTAGTTTTTTCACCCTTTGTCTTAGAAGTTACTTTTGTTGGTGTTTGTTGAAACATTTTTGTTTTTGTTTCAAAGTGATTTTCGGGAAGTTTTCCTCTCCCTGTTTTTTGGGATGTTGATACTAATATCATTTTATTGCATACCTTATATTATACCTTTTTGCTCTTTAAGTTTTCGAGCTTTTAATTGCATTCAAAAATGCTTTAATATATCGCTTCTTTAATATGCACGTTTTTTTATATAAAAGATGGCCCTTTTATATTAACAACACTAATGAAGATGATTTATCATCTTCATATTGGTGCAAAGATATGAAATATGAAGTAATTTAAAGAAGTTTTATTTGAACTTATAAATAAATATATATGTACAACATTTCATAACTGCTTTCTTTATAGCAGGTTTAAAAGTACGGGTACAATTTCATGTTACTAATTTTATGGCTTTAATCTAAAATCTCTTGAGAGTTTTATGCAGGTTCTTCAACTCTTTACTTCCCATTCTTTTGGCGAGCTAGAAAATTTGATATTTTTTAATGGTTCTTTCTTTTGGCTAAGCTATGATTTTGTGGTGTGCATCTTATTTCTCTGTGTACATTTCATAGTCCCCCCAGTATTTGGGCATTTAAATATGAAATTTGAACACTGGATCAACTCCTTACTTTGGTCCTTTTTCCTAATAAAAGGAAATACGCACGAGACTCAGAGGTAACTTTTTAGATGATGATTGCTTAACCCTTGCCATCAAAATTGTTGTAACCTAGATTGGGAATAATTAAGTAATCCGTGTGTCTTTCAGGTCTAATGTCATCATATGGTACGGGCTAGCTTTTTGTCTATCATCTAAAATGGTTAGTAAAACTTAAATGAACAAAGTAAAAAATGAACTTCTATGATACCTGACCGTGGTTATTAACTTCTTAAGAAGTAATACTTTTTCAAATGGACTACATTCCAATTGGATGATAACACCTTTCCGCCTATAGTTTCTAACTCATATGCTCCTTTTCCAGCAATTCCTTTAACTCTATATGGGCCTTCCCAATTCGGACTTAGATTTCTTGCATTCGCCGCCTGTGTTGATCGAAACACTTTTTTGAGGACAAAGTCCCCAATTTGAAATGTCTTAGGTTCACCTTCCTCTTGTAGTACCATTCAATCCTCTATTTTGTGCTGCCATCCGAATCAAATCTACCTCTCTTCTCTCCTCCATCAAATCTAAGTTTGTACGAAGTTCTTCTTCGTTTGACACTTTATTTGTATGCGTGTACCTTGTGCTCAGTTTTCCTATCTCCACTGGAGTTTCTCTAGTGCTTATTTTTGCCGTGGTTGGGTTATCCCATAATACCCCTGGTAGCACTTCTGGCCACTTACCTTTTGATTCTTCCTATCGCTTCTTCAAATTGTTGAAGATGACCTTATTTGTCGATTCAACTTGACCATTAGCTATGGGATGATAAGTTGATGAAATAATTTGTCTAATTTTCCAGCTTTTGAAAATATCAATAACCATCGCACCTACGAACTGCGTCCTAATATTGCAAATGGTTTCCTTTGGGACTCCAAATCGACATATTATATTTTTCCAAATGAAGTCCTTAACTTCTTTTTCTCGTACCTATTTAAAAGCACCTGCTTCTATCCATTTTCAAAAATAATCCGCTAGAATTAACAAAAATCATACCTTTCCCTTGGTTTGAGGTAGAGTACCTACGATGTCCACCCCTCATTCATGAATGGACAAGGTTCTATGATTGAATGCAGAAATTTTGCTGGTCGATGCATATTATTTGCATATCATTGGCATTTATTGCACCTTGTTACAAAATTTTCTGCTTCATCTTTCATTTTTGGCCAATAGTATCCTTCTCTTATTAGTGTGTTTAGCAACGATCTTCCCCTGAAATGATTACCGCAATGTCCCTCGTGCACTTCTCTCATTACATATTCAGTTTGCTAAGGTCCAAGGCACCATGCTAAAGATCCTCTAAACATTTTACAATACAAATTCCCCTCTATTAGGTAATACTTAGCAGCTTTCAATCGTAGCAATTGGGATTTCTGTTTATCTCAGGAAAAATTTCATACTACAAATAATTTACTAACTCGTTTCTTCAATCCCAAGTTAAATTATTGAAATTTACCTCATTCTTGGTTTGGTCAAGGGCTGAATAGAATAGGTGTACCACAATTGCATTTTCTACATTTAACACATCAGCCACGGACACCAGATTTGCCAATGCATCAGCTTCTGCATTTTCTTCCCTGGGTATTTTTACAGGCTTCCAAGTCTGGAACTGCCTCAGTTATTCTCGTACCTTTTCTAGGCATGCCACGTAAGTTCGTTGCATTGGGTTTACTACTAGTTGCGAGTCACTTTTGATTACGATTTGTCCAATACCAAGTTCTCTCGCGAGCTCTAAACCTGCAATCACAGCTTCATACTCTACCTCATTGTTAGTAATTCGATAATACTTTATTGCCCTTCTTATGAATTCTCTCGAAGGTGGAATTAAAATAATTCCCAAAACTTCTCCTTTAACATATGAAGAACCATCAATAGACAATGTTCAAGTCCCCAGATTAGATCTGGTGAGCACCCGTACCTCTTTTTCTGCTTCAGGAAGTAGGTTCGAGCTGAAATCTACTACGAAATCTGCTAGTACTTGAGATTTTATGGCAGTTCTAGGCTGATATATAATATCATATTCACTAATCTCTATAGCCCATTTAGCTAATCTTCCTGACAATTCTTGCTTGTGCAATATATTCCTTAGTGAAAAAGAAATTATAACATAAATATGATGTCATTGAATTTAAAGTCGTAAATTTGTTGATGCCACAATTAACGCTAATGCAAGTTCCTCTAAATGTGGGTACCATGTCTTGGCATGTAATAAGGATTCACTAACATAATATATTGGAGATTCTTACCCTTATTTTCAGTTCCAGCACCGCACTTACTGCCATTTCTGAGACATCCAAGTAAATAAGCATTTTTTCTCCGTCCCTCGATTTTGCTAACATGGGCGGTTTTGATAAGTATGACTTCATATCCTTCAAAGTTTGTTGAAATTCGTTAGTACATTCAAATTGATTTTGAATTTTCAATATTGAAAAGAATTTAGAAATTTTTTTCTGAAAATTTGGATATAAACATTCCCAAAGCTGCTACTCTACTTGTTAATGTTTATACCTCTTTTTTGCTCGTGATCTCATCAGGTATTTTCTAAATTTCTTTGATCTCCACGAGATTCACTTCGATACCCCTGTTAGAAAAAAGAAATCCAATGAATCTACCCAAAGCAACACCAAAGGCGCATTTTTTCGAGTTTAACTTCATGTTATACTTGTGGAGAATTTCGAATGTTTCAGTCAAGTTTTAGAAATGGTTCCCTGCTTGTGGTGATTTGACCAACAAATTGTCTATGTAAACCTCCATGGTTTTTTGCAAGTGCTCTTGAATATTTTAGTCACCAATCTTTGGTACGTTACTCCAGCATTTTATCAAGCCGAATGGCATGACTTAGAAATAAGTCCCCCTGTCTATAATAAACAAGGGTTTTTCCTCATCTAGAAGATCCATCTTAATCTAATTATAGCTCGAATATGCATCTAAAAAATATAGAAGTTTATAACCTGCGGTAGAATCAATTAATTGATCTATATACGGTAAAGGAAATGAATCGTTAGGGAAACCTTTATTTAATTTAGTATAATCCACACAAACTCGCCACTTTCCATTCTTCTTTGGAACTACGACATCATTAGCTAACCAGTTAGGGTACTTTACCTCTCGTATTGAACCAATTTTCAGAACATTTTGTACCTCATCCTGGATTACTTGATTTTTAAATTCCCTTTGCTTCATTTCTTTTGTTTGACAAGTGGGTGCAATAGGTCCTCATTCAGCTTATGAGTTATTACCTCCGCTGGTATACCTGTCATGCCTGAATGCGACCAAGCAAAACAATCAGCATTAGCACGTAAAAATTTAATTAACTTACCTTTCATTTCCAAGCTCAAGTTTCCTCTGATGTAAACTTTTCTGTCAGGCCAATGGACGAAGAATATAAAAGCTTCGAGCTCCTCCGTGGTTGTTTTGATATTATCATTTTCTTCTGGTTCTTGAAACATATCATGTCTCGCATGTATATTAGCTTGACTTCTCGGACTTCCAGTTGAGGTGGGCGTTGAATTATCCTCAGCTGAATTCTTTAATTTCTATTTCACACCTCCATCCTCGGATGTTGCACTTGGGATCGCCACTGAATTAATATCTCGTGATGCCTGTTGATCTCCCCGGATTTATCAGATTCCCCATTGTGATGTGAACTTAATGACTTGATGCAACGTTGACGGGACTGCATCCATATCATGAATCCATAGCCTTCCTAAGATTATGTTATAGTCCTTGTCTATATCTATCACCTAGAATTTAGTGTCTTTGATGACTCCTTCTGCAAATGTGGCCAATACAACTTCTCCTTTCGTGACGACACTTGAATTATCGAACCTAGACAATGACTGTTCTTTGGTACAATTCGATCATTTGCTTGCATCTCATTCACTGCTCTTAGTAGAATGATATTTACTGATCTACCTGGGTCAATCAAGTTTAACATTAGTACCATATACAAGTAGAGAAATTACTAGTGCATCGTTATGAGGATTTATCAAGTCGTTCGCGTCTTCATAGTCAAATATTATGTTGTCTCCTTCCAAAACATGACAAAGTCGGGTAAAAGTAACCTTGAATGTCTTTCTTGCTGCTGTGTACATTACCCTGTTAACTTCTTTGCCCTTGGTTATAATGTTTACCGTTCTCTTTGCTAACAGGGGCTTGGATGGTTCTTGCCTGTTTTTCATGCAAGATTGTTTTTCCTTTTTCACTAAACAAATAAGTGATATAGCCTTGCTTCTGATTCCCAGACCTCACTAGTGGGAATCTACTGGGTTGTTGTTGTTGTAGCTTTCTTCAACAGATACTCAACTTCTCCTGTTAGAGCCTTCAATCTGCTGTTCTATGGCCATGATCATTGTGAAACTCGCACCAACTCCTTTTTCTAGAATTTGACCTCATTTCTTTCGACCATAGTACCTTTTCACCCATTCCTCTCAGAACAGCTACCAACTCTGATGTACTGACGTTGAAACTGTAGTCTCCTATTCTTTCTTGAGAGTTTGAATCGTTACCTCTGGCTATGTACAATTCCATTTTGAATTTGAAAGAGGAACTCATATCCTTTTGCCTTGATCTTGAATCAAACCGTGCATGTTCTTGTTTAGATCGGGTATCTCATCCCGCAGATCCCAATATAAGGCTCGTACATGTTCTTACCAGACCTCCTTTTCATTTTTGAACATCTGGATCCTGGTATTTCTTCCCTTGGATGGGTAACCTTGTCTTTTTCTATTCGTAGTTGCGTACTGTGTCTATTGTATACGTCATTCCTAGAAGTTGCAGGAAACTCCCGCAAAATCTCTTTCAATATTCTCGTGGCTTCTGAAATTTTTCATTCAAATTACTTGTGAACGCCATAGCCGTCCAGTTATCAGGTTCTCGTGGCAACATCATCCTCTCACGTTGGAATCTATCTACGAATTCCCTAAGAAATTTCGTGCTTTCCTGTTTTACTTTGAAGATATCTTCCATCCTCTTCTCAATTTTTTGGCTCCCGAATGTGCTTTTATAAATAAATCTGCAAGCTTAGCAAAAACGTCAATATAGTTTTCAGGTAAGAGTGAGTACCATGTTAAGGCCCCTTTCGTGAGGGTTTCACCAAAATTTTTCACCAAGACTGATTCAATTTCTTGCTTGGTTAAATCATTGCCTTTAACCCTTGTGGTAAATGCAGTAATGTGGTCTTGTGGGTCAGAGATTCCGTCATATTTAGGGATATTAGGCATCTTGAACTTCTTAGGAATTGTTAAAGGTGTTGCAATTAGCTTCCAAGGCTGTTACAAATATTTGTCTATATCCACACCTTTATTGGGGGCACACCAAGTATCTTTTCTAACCACTCATTTTGCTCCTTGAGCTGTTTCTGCAAAATTAGTACTAATCTTTGTAAATTAAATTATTCGGCGTACCGACCCTCCATATCTGGATTCGTTTGGTATTTCTCCATTTCCTGAGTTGTCGAGTCCTGAACGTGGATTTTTCAGAGTTGTATTTACTGGTGGAGGAGTTTGCACAACATTAGGCAACCTACTCACAAAAGCACACAAAGATTCATTAACATGTTGTGCAATCATCTGCTTCAAATTATCTTGCTCGTTAGCTTGTTCGCCTACTCATTGCCCATCAGTACGAGTAGTAGACCTTTCAGGTGAACTTTCTTGCTGGTACGGAGTTGTTGTGGGTGTGTGATGTGGGGGTATTCCACCTCGTTGACCTTTATCGCCCACCTGATCAATTTCGTTAGTAGTAAAACATATTTTGTTGTTAAAAATGATATATTGGAAAGTGAACAGATAATCAGATTCATGGTAACATAATCAATTCGTTTAACCCAAAAATAGTTTCTGTGGTCAAAGCCAATATTAAAGAAAATCAGGTTACTGATAACCAAATTTACTTCACTTTCCTAAAAATATGAGAATAAAATAAATAATTGAAATGATAAATAAAGGAAAAAAAGCTTATTGTTAATCGCTGATTTCTCCCATAATTACGGATTGGATTTTCAATCAAGTAAAAATAAAAGACTAATTGCATATAATTGAAAATATTTAGATGGTTTTACAAAATGAGGTACATATCTTTATACAAGGATATACAACTGTAACGGTTTCCCTACTTAATTCTTACATGTTACTAACATTAATTGCATTAATTACATGTAACTAAATTTACTCGTAACGGTTATGGTAATAATAGATAATCGTGCATAATCAGGGTTAATGCTTATTCCCTTTCTATATTTATAACCGATTCATGAATCATCCCTTTTTGTGGTAATCATGCATCTCGTGCTTATTTCTTCTTTCCCAGCTGTCAGATATGGTATCTTCTTTGATAAAATACCGTGGGTATTTTATCAATGCCTTTCTAGCTTTCTTTATTGACCTGATATAAGTTTCACTTATCATCATGTTGTTCATGCCGTTTTTTCACCAATACACTACACTCATTCACATACAGTGGCGGATCCACCCTATAGGAAGAGCTTTCAAATGACACCGCTTTGCAGAAAAAATACACTGTGTAGCTAGGTATAAAAAATTATATGTATATATACTCTGTATTGACTCCCCTTAATTTTCTGGTATTTTTGCTTTTATATATTTTGACACCCCTTCACGAAAATTTTGGCTCCGCCACTGATCATATAAGTTAAATTACTGTAAGGTAAAAGTTTATTGGCGCTTAATATATAAAGTCTTTTACTTATTGAGGTTGGAAAAAACTGTTCTCTTTTCCTGTTCAATGAAGGGAAATTCCATTTTGCATCAAGTCAAGATATTATTATTTTGAAAATGTAGATAGATATGTTTTCTTGTTAAGAAGTTTAGCTCAAAGTAATAATATAAAACAAGAAGACAAGAATGTAGGGAGGAAATGATTCTTATTTCTTAAAGTGTTTCAATTGTCTATAATATCACTTCTCATCCTCTATTTATAGTATTATATAGAGGTATACAAAAGAATGTCATAAACATGCCATTAAGCATTTGAGATCATGGTGGAAGATCATGAGGAGGTTATGGAGGTATGGAAATTACTACTCCATAAGTATTGGAGTAATGAGTTATGGAGATAATGGAGAAGAGTAGTGAGTACTATTCTTTTGGTGGTTATGGACATCCACCATAGTTTAATATTTTATAACACTCCCCTTGGATGTCCATAGATAATGTGTCTCGTTAAAATCTTACTAGAAAAAAAAAACCTTTTGGGAAAAAAATTCTAGTTAAGGAAAAAGAGTACACATATCTAGTAATACACATTTCCTGCTGCCTCATTAAAAACCTTACCAAGAAAACCTAGTGGGATATAACCTTAGCTAAGGAAAAAAGAGTACAACGCGTATTTTCCTCCCCTGATGAAAACATCAATTTATTTCCCTGAGATGACATGTTCTGATCTTGTATACCAACTTCTCAATTGTTGAGGTTGCTCATGTTTCATTGAATAGAACCACCAAATTATCAAGCGAACAAATATGTTAAATATCTATTTCCTTGTTCGATGAAGATTGTATCTGATAAAGAACTTTGATGAAGTATATGCTTTATTCTGTCTCCTTCAATATATCCTTCTTTCAATTGAGATAAGCGAACATCATCGTCTTCACTATTATTAAAATTTTCTCTTCAAAGAAAAGTCACATCTGTTGTGTGTTGAGTCACTTGCTTTATCAGTTTCTAGTATATTGACATGACTTGAATAAGTATCAACAATTGTCTGCCTTGTGAATTAATAATATGGAAGTACCCCCACATACAAATAGATTGTTTGAAGAACGATCTTCAGAAAATGCCTGCATCTGCATAACCAACAAAATCTTGACAATATTTGTTAGAATAAACAAATCTATATCAAGGACTCCTTTTGCAATATAATCCTAATAGTATTCCAATATCTTTATATATGAATTAAACTATATCTCGCTAGCATATTGTCATACTCATGGTTCTAGCAAGATATATAGTGCACCAATTGCTATAGACATAAAAATAAATCATGTACGCTATGATTGCTCTAATCCACATAAGGATTTGCTGAAGCTTTATTTAATGAATTTTTTGGGAACCTTGATATGCTTTAGAACATTTTAAATCCTTCAATGATTTTTATATACGCATATCAAATTTATCAGATATTGCCAGACTAAAATCTGAAAGCAACTGTATCCACCACAAGGGAATATGTTTCCATATAATCAATGCCAGGACATTACATAAAATCTTATGTCACTCCACTGGCTTTATACTTTCAAGTGTTGGGAATATCAGTCCAAAACTTCACGTTTTTCAAGTGAAGTCAATCTTGATTGCGTATTTTTATTGACCAATCATTTATCTGTCCAAATTCCATGACAGATTTAAGCTCAAGATCCTCATCAGTATTAAAAATATTGAGCTCTACATTATATTAACAATATCATCAATGATCATTTTACATCGGTTCTATCATCACACAATAAAGACAGAACTCATCGATATCTCATTATTTTTATGTACCCGAGCCTCTTCCATGAGGTCTTCTAAAGTGTTATGTTATGGTGTTCTTACAGAGCACTTGCCTCCTTAGTATGACCATCTTTATCATTTACTCCTCTCCTTTTTCAAGGAGTTTTATCTTTGGAACTGATTAGTCTATTACGCTTCATGCGTTCCATAGACTATTTCCATCATGAACTTTATTCTATTTGGAGCATTAACAACTGAAATATAACATTTAGCTTTGGGTCAGCAAATATGCCTGACAATATTTTATAAATGAATTATCACTTGAACTTCAAGACCACATTTTCTTGTACGAAGATCTAGGTGCACTCATAATAATTCATTCCATGATTACTTTTTCAGCTGCCAATTTTCTCCCCCTAATGCTGGGATTGTCACACCTCCTTTTTCACCCCCGTAAGGTGGGATAAGGGAGTTTTTCCACTTTAAGTGACATTATTTGATTTTGGGATTATTTATTAATTTCAGAGTCGCCACCCGGATTTTTTACGATGCTCCGGGACACCGCGTTAAAGAATCCCAAAAACAGAGGAAATTTTGACTCTGTTTTGATTTGTCTGCGCACCAGAAATCCGAGTAAGGAATTCTGTTAACCCGGGAGAAGGTGTTAGGCATTCCCGAGTTCCGTGGTTCTAGCACGGTCGCTTAACTATTAATATTTGGCCTAGATAATCTGATTATTTACATATTTTTAAACCTATTGTGC
>ML392521.1:17212-58017 GCA_005239525.1 Nicotiana knightiana | reverse complement strand
CGCTGAACTGATCGCCTATTTGGAGGACTCTCGACCTGTGTATCGGAACCTGCGGGCATGAAATGCAACGTCCCCAGGCAAAAGGGACTTTAGTACGAATAATGTAACGAGTATGTAAGGCACATAAATAAGTACATAACAGACATGGAAGAAATATAGAGTACATGACTCAACCTGTAAGTCTGGATAATTCTATAAATCATGAAATAATTATAGTGCCATGCATATGAGTATGAATGTCATGTCGTGCATAGCTACATGTTTCATAACATCATCAGACCTCTGAGGGCATCCCATCATATCATATCGGCCACTGTGGACAAAATCATCAACGTATACCAGCTGATCAGGTGATGGTGCGTATATAACGCCATAACCTTTTCCCATATCCCATATATATAAGTCACGACCCCAAATCCTAAACCGTCCGTGCGGCGCCTATCGTGGAACTATGCTAGCCAACTACCGCATGTTCGCAATTTCTTTTAAAATCCCAATAAAGTTTCAAGCATTTCATAAAATATACAGAAATTACTGAATATAATAGGCCAATATACAGTGCCACCAACCCCAAAACCTGGAGCCAACAAGTCATGAGCATCTAGAAGAATAAGCCAAAATATACTATTATAATACAAAACCTCCGAATGAAAGCTAGATACAATAAGAAGGGGAAAACAGAGATGCTGCAGACGTTGAACAACTACCTCTATATCCCGCAATCTTGTTCCGCGCGGAATAAATGGCTAAGGCTCGATATCTGCACCTGAATCTGCGCACAGAAGTTCATGGAGTAATGTGAGTACGCCAACTCAGTAGTAATGAGAATAAATCAAGTCTAAGCGGCAAGGAAACACACAAAAATCAACGCTATCAAATCACAATATACACAGCCTTACTTTCCAATAATATAAACATCAATATACAAAATCATCATGCCTTAAAACCAACTTCAGAAAAAGTCCTTTAAAAAATGCACATTTTTAAACACTTCCAACCGAAAGATTTAGTATGAAAATGAATGTAGTAAAATCATAAGTAGCCCCTCAGGCAAAATCATGTATCATAATCAGCCTCACAGTCACTCAACACCCCACCATTACTCAGCATCTCACAGTCACTCATGCCTCCCAATCACTCGTCACTCGGCACTCGGTGTGCTCACTGGGGGTGTGTACAGACTCCGGAGGGGCTCCTTCAGCCCAAGCTCTAATATCACTCAGCACCTCACCATCACTCTTGGCCCTCGGCCACACGCAGCAGAACCACTCAAAAGGCCCCTCAAGCGAATAAGTAAAAAAATGGGGTACTCGACCCAACACATAATTTTAAATCTCATGTAGTGTAAATCAGGGTGAGTTTCGAAAAAAACAGTATGCACAATGAGGCTGAGTGAAATCGTCAACAAATAGTGAGTAAAAACAACAGTAAAAAGCCCCAAAGGGGTCTAAACAGATCGGCACGAGGCCCCAAACATGGCTTATAGCCCAAATATTTCACAAATCTTTAGAACATAATTTAACATAAGGTTCTGAGTAAAATATGCAACTCATTAGTTGCCGCGGAGATGACCTAGTCCAATCCAAAAATCAGTATGCGCCACATACTCGTTATCCGACATGTGCGCCTTTCTAAAATCAGTGAGAATTATGTAGTCCGGGGTTCCATACCCTCAGTACAAGATTTATAACCATTACTTACCCCTCAAATTTGCTCTCGATTGCTCCAAGTCTAGCCAAAACCAGTTTAATATCAACAATATATTTCAAAGGAACTCAACCCAACCGAAAACTATCGAATTATACAAGAATCTCGAAATTGGCCAAACCCGAGCCCCGGCCCCACGTCTCGGAATTTGATAAAATTTTCATCATTAGAATACTCGACCTCCCACGATTCTATACATACCAAGAACACTAAAATCGGACCACAATTTCCCACTCAAATCCTCAAAAGAAAAATCAATTTCCTATGCACCCCTCTTCCCCAATTTGGGTTTAGTTCCAGTAAATTCTATGGTTTAATTACTTAGAAATCGACATATAAACGAGTTATGAAGTTAGAAAACTTACCTCCAAGTGATTCCCTTCAATTCCCTCTTCAATCCTCTCAAAAGTGCTCCCAACTTCGTCAACAATGGAGGAAATATGAGCTAATCTCGCACAACAGGCCTTTTAAAACATTCTGCCCAGCCATTATATTTTCTTCACTGCGATCGCGAACATTGGCACGCGATCGCGATGCACAGACCAACCAACCAATGCGATCGTAGACCAAAACATGTAATCGCATAGAACAATTCTCCCCCCCCCCCACACGCGCCTCAAAATACTTTACGCGATCGCAGAAATTCCCACGCGAACCCACTGCCTATCCTGACAAACCTATGTGATCGCAATCCTAAACACGCGATCCCATAGAATAAAATTCCTGCCCCACTATTTTACTCTACACGATCAACAACATCCTCACGCGATCGGGTAGAAGGAAAGCAGATCCTCACACCAGCAGAAATCTGCCCAGTTTTCAAACAAAGAATTGGTCCGTTAACCACCTGAAACACACCTGAGGCCCTCGGAACCTCAACCAAACACACCAACATATCCCATAACATCGTTCAAACTTGGTTGAGCCTTCGAAACACCAAAAACAACGCAACAATACCAAAATCACATCAAATTCAAGCCTATGAACTTTGAAACTTCTAAATTTTGCCAACTATGCCGAAACCAACCAAAACACCTCCGGTTGACCTGAAATTCTGCATACATATCCAAAATGACATCACAAACCTGCTCCAACTTCCGGAATTCCAATCCGACCCTGATAGCCTATTTTCCACTGCCGACCGTAAATCTCCAAAAACTAACTTTCGCCAATTCAAGCCTTATTCTACACCGGACATCACAAAAATATTCTGAACACACTCCTAAGTCTCAAATCACCTAATGAGGCTATTCGAGCCATAAAATCCGCATTTTGAGGTCGTTTACAAATAAGTCAACTCTCAGTTGACTTTCTCAACTATTAGGCTACTTTAAGAAACTGAATGCCTCAATTCTCACCATAACCACTCCGAACCCAAACCAACTAACCCAACACAACAAAATCAGGCTAGCAATGTATAACAAATGCATAAATGGGGGAAACGGGGCAAATCTAACGGAACGACCGGCCGGGACATTACATCCTCCCCTTCTTAAACAAACGTTCGTCCTAGAACGGGTCTAGAAACATACCTGGAGTCTCGAATAAGTGAGGATATCTATCCCGCATCTCCCGCTCGGTCTCCTAGGTGGCATCCTCCACCGGAGGCCCTCTCCACTGAACCTTCACTAAAACTAAATCTTTAGATCTCATCTTCCTGACCTGTCGACCCAAAATAGCTATTGGCTCTACCTCATATGACATATCACACTCGAGCTGAACCGTGCTGAAGTCCAAAACATGGGAAGGGTCACCAACATACTTCCGGAGCATCGAAACATGGAATACTGGATGAATACTCGATAAAATAGGAGGCATAGCAAGCCTCTAAGCCACCTCCCCAACCCTCTGAAGCACTTCAAATGGCCCAATGAACCTGGGACTCAGCTTCCCCCTCTACCCGAATCTCATAACGCCCTTCATAGGTGATACCTTCAGCAACACCTTATCCCCAACCATGAAAGACACATCTCGGACCTTCCGGTCCGCATAAATCTTCTTCCTAGACTGCGCCGTGCGAAGCCACTCCTGGATCAACTTCGCCTTACTCAAGGCATCCTGAACCAAGTCTGTGCCCAATAGCCTAGCCTTGCGCGGCTCAAACCAACCAACTGGAAACCTGCACCTCCTAACATATAAAGCCTCATACGAAGCCATATGGATACTCGACTGATAGCTGTTATTATATGCAAACTCCGCTAGTGGCAGAAACTGGTCCCATGAACCACTAAAGTCAATCACACAAGCACGCAACATATCCTCCAAAATCATAATGGTACGCTCCGACTGCGAGTCAGTCTGAGGGTGAAACACTGTGCTCAACTCAACCTGAGTACCCAACTCTCTCTGAACGGCTCTCCAAAATTGAGATGTAAACTGAGTACCTCTGTCAGAAATGATAGAAACTGGAACCCCATGCAATCGGAAAATCTCCCTAATATAAATCTCAGCTAACATCTCCGAAGAATTAGTAGTACCAACAGGAATGAAGTGCGCAGACTTGGTCAGCCGATCCACAATAACCCATATAGCATCAAACCTCCTCGAAGTCCGTGGAAGTCCAACTACGAAGTCCATGGTGATCCGCTCCCACTTCCACTCCAGAATATCAAATCTCCGAAGCAATCCACCAGGTCTCTGGTGCTCATACTTGAACTGATGATAGTTGAGACACCGAGCCACCAACTCAACAACATCCTTTTTCATCCTCCTCCACCAATAATGCTGCCTCAAATCCTGATACATCTTCGCGACACCCGGATGGATGGAATACGGCGAACTGTGAGCCTCTGCTAGAATCAAATCTCGAAGCCCATCTACATTGGGCATGCAAATTCGGCCATGTATCCTCATGACCCCGTCTTCACCAATAACCACATCCCTGGCATCACCGCGACCGACCCTGTCCTGAAGAACAAGCAATTGTGGGTCATCATACTGGCATGCTCTAATCTGATCATAAAGAGAAGACCTGTAGGCTACACAAGCCAACACCCGTAGGGGCTCTGATAGATCCAATCTCACCAACTAACCCGCTAAGTCCTGATTCATCAAGGGATAATGGCCTCTCTGCTACTGGAAGGTAGGCTAGACTCCCCAAACTCTCTGCCCTGCGACTCAAGGCATCGGCCACTACATTGGCCTTCACCGGGTGATATAAGATAGTGAAGTCATAATCCTTGAGGAGCTCCAACCATCTCCTTTGACGCAAATTCAAGTCCTTCAACCTCAACAAATACTGCAAACTGCGATGATCAGTGAAAATCTCACACTGCACTCCGTACAAATAATGCCGCCAAATCTTAAAGGCATGAATAATGGCAGCTAACTCAAGATCGTGCACTGAATAATTTTTCTCGTGCACCTTCAATTATCTGGATGTGTAGGAAATCACCATACCGTCCTGCATCAATACCGCTCCCAAACCAACTCTAGAAGCATCACAATAAACTGTGTAAGAACTCGAATCAGCAGGCAAAACTAGCACTGGAGCTGTAGTCAATGCTGACTTGAGCTTCTGAAAGCTCTCCTCACACTCATCAGACCATCTGAATAGAGCACCCATCTGGGTCAATCTGGTCAAAGGCGAAGCAATAGAAGAGAATCCCTCCACGAAGCGATAGTAATATCCCGCCAAACCAAGGAAACTCCTAATATCTGTAGCTGAGGACGGTCTAGGCCAACTCTGCACCGCCTCTATCTTCTTTGGATCAACCTTAATCCCCTCGCTAGGCACCACGTGCCCCAAGAAAGCTACCCAACCAAGCTAAAACTCACACTACGAGAATAAACCAGGATGTCAGAATCAAGATAAGGTTGAAACACGCTATTCATCAATTGCATGAACGCAGTTGGGGCATAGGTCAGCCCAAATGACATAACCAACAACTCTTAATGACCATATCTGGTCCTGAAAGCAGTCTTTGGAATGTCAGAATCCCGAATCCTCAACTGATGATACCCAAATCTCAAATCAATCATGGAAAACACTCTGGCTCCCTGAAGCTGGTCAAACAAATCATCAATGCGGGGCAAGGGATACTGGTTCTTCACCGTAACCCTATTCAACTGCCGATAGTCAATACACATACGCATGGAGCCGTCTTTCTTCTTCACGAACAACACCGATGCACCCCAGGGTGACATAGTAGGCCGAATGAACCCCTTACCCAGGAGTTCCTGAAGCTGCTCCTTCAATTCCTTTAGCTCCACTGGTGCCATACGATAAGGTGGAATAGAAATAGGCTGAGTGCCTGACACCAAGTCAATAACAAAATTAATATCCCTGTCAGGAGGCATGCCTGGCAGGTCTGTAGGAAACACATCCGAAAAGTCACGGACCACAGGAACTGAATCAATAGCGGGAGTCTCACCACTGACATCCCTCACAAAGGCCAAATAAGATAAACACCCTTTCTCAACCATGCACTGAGCCTTCAGGTAAGAACTCACCCTGCTAGGCGTAAACTCAGGAGAACCTCTCCACTCAACCCTCGGACACCCCGGTATAGCTAAGGTCATGGTCTTAGCGCGACGATCAAGAACAACATGACACGGAGATAACTAATACATGCCCAATATCACGTCAAAATCGACTATGCTGAGTAACAGTAGGTCTACTCGGGTCTCCAGACCCCTGATAGATATCATGCATGACCGATACACGTGGTACACAACAACAGTATCGCCCACCGGAGTTGACACATGAACAGAGGTGACTAGAGACTCACAGGGCACATCCATAAAATCGGCAAAATATGAAGAAACATAGGAATATGCACAACCAGGGTCAAATAAATCCAAGGCATCACGGCAACAGACGGATACAATACCTACGATCACGGCATCTGAGGCCATAGCATCCGGCCTGGCTGGAAATGCATACATGCGAGCCTGACCTCCCCCTGCTCGACCACGCCCTCTAGGGCGGCCTCTGGCTGACTGACCACCACACTGGCTTCCTGGGCGGGTGGTGAAGTGACTAGCTCTGAAGTCAACGGCTGGCCCTTCTGCTGAGAAGATCCACCGGAACGTCAGGGAGACTGCCTCCACCCGTGCCCGAACTCTCCACACTCCAAACAACTCCCTGGAGTTGGAGGCGGGGACTGATAGAAACCCCTAGCACCCGTACGGCCACTGGAAGACTCATGCATAGAAGATCCCTGAACTGGGGGTGCTCGAGCTGCACTCTGAGCTGGGAGGGCACCAAATGAAGTACGGCCTGACTGAGAACTACGGGGAGCCTGCCCCGAGGATGCACCACTATATGCTGGGCGGCCTGACTGAGGAGGCCTGAATGAATGACCCCTACTTTGCTGAAATTGTCCCCTGAAGGGAGCACCACTGGAACTGCCCGAACCACGAGGCCTCTTGGCCTCCCTCTCCTCTCACTCCTGGCGGCGAACGGACTCAATATCTCGAGCTATGTCAATAACCTGCTCGAACGAAGCACCCGATACTCTCTCTCGAGTCATAAATAATTGAAGCTGATAAGAACGACCATCTACATACCTCCTCACCCTCTCCCTATCAGTAGAGATAATCTCAGAAGCATGCCTAGCCAACTCGAAAAACCTCATCTCGTACTAAGTAACTGATGACTCTCCCTGGCGTAGCTGCTCGAACTGCCTGCACTGCTCCTCTCTGTGGGACTGAGGAACTTACTTCTCAAAAAAGATCGTGGAGAACTGCTGCCAGGTGAGAGGTGCCGAACCAACCGGCCTACGCCTCTCGAATGACTCCCACCAGGTAAAGGCAGCACCCGCACATTGAAACGTAACAAATGAGACCCCACTAGTCTCCAAAATACCTGCGGTACGCAGTATCCTCTAGCTCATATCTAGAAATCCCTGGGCATCCTCGCCCTCTGTACCGCTGAAAGTCGGAGGCTGAAGTCTGCTGAATCTCTCCAACCTGCACTGCTCTTCCTCAGGCATAGCAGGGACCACATAATCCTAGACCGGACCAACTGGCTGAGCTGGGGCTGCTACCGGTGCCTGACTACCTTGTGCAGCCTGCTCAGGTGCCCGGGCAGCTGGAGTTTGATTGCCTCCCCCGGCCTGAGCTGTGGTGGCAGTAGAAGACATGGCGACTGCCTGAGCCAAACTGATGCATACTGTCAATATCTGAGACAGGGTCTCCTAAAGACCCGGAATAACCATAGGCACTACTAGTGCTTGATCTTGTCCCGCTGGGACACCATCGGCGGGAACCTGATCATGATCGATAGGGGGATCCTGAGGTACTGCCCCGGCTGCAGCGCAGGCTTGCCCCTACCTCTACCACGGCCTCGACCGCGGCCTCGACCTCTTGCTGGTCTAGCCGGTGACTGGTCACGCTGATCGGTATGGCGTGTCCTCACCATCTGTGAGAGAATGAAACAAGATAAGTTCAGATTTCAAGAATCAATAGATCAACACGAAAGAGTTCAAGAAAGATAGAAATATTTCCTAAAAGTTTGGCAGCCTCTCGAAGATTAGTACAAACGTCTCTGTACCGATCCACAAGACTATACTAAACCTGCTCATGGCTGTTGTATCCTATGTAACCTAGTCTCTGATACCAAACTGTCACGACCCCAAATCCTTAACCAGCTGTGAGGGCGCCTATCGTGGAACTAGGATAGCCAACTACCGCATGTTCGTAATTTATTTTAAAATCCCAATAAAGTTTCAAGCATTTCATAAAATATACAGAAATTACTGAATATAATAGGCCAATATACAACGGCACCAACCCCAAAACCCGGAGCCTACAAGTCATGAGAATCTAGAAGAATAAGCCAAAATATACTATTATAATACAAAACCTCTGAATGAAAGTTAGATACAACAGGAAGGGAAAAATAGAGATGATGCAGACGCTGAACAACTACCTCTATATCTCGCAATCCGGATCCGAGCGGAATAAATGGCTAAGGCTCGATATCTGCACCTGAATCTGCACACAGAGGTGCAGGGAGTAATGTGAGTACGCAAACTCGGTAGTAATGAGAATAAATCAAGTCTAAGAGGCAAGGAAACACACAAAAATCAATGCCATCAAATCACAATATACACAACCTTACTTTCCAATAATATAAACATCAATATACAAAATCATCACGCCTTAAAACCAACTTCAGACAAAGTCCTTTAAAGAATGCACCTTTTTAAACACTTCAAACCGAAAGATTTAGTATGAAAATGAATGTAGTAAAATTATAAGTAGCCCCTCGGTCAAAAATATGTATCATAATCAGCCCCTCGGAAACGCCTCACAGTCACTCAGCACCTCACCATCACTCAACACCTCACAGTCACTCATGCCTCCCAATCACTCGTCACTCGGCACTCGACACTCGGTGCGCTCACTGGGGGTGTGTACAGACTACAGAGGGGCTCCTTCAGCCCAAGCACTAATATCACTCAGCACCTCACCATCACTCTTGGCCCTCGACTACAGTCAGCAGAACCACTCAAAAGGCCCCTCAAGCGAATCAGTAAAAAAATGGGGTACTCAATCCAAAATATCATTTTAAATCTCATGTAGTGTAAATCAGGACGAGTTTCGAAAAAAATAGTATGCACAATGAGGCTGAGTTGAAATCGTTAACAAATGGTGAGGAAAAACAGCAATAAAAAGCCCCCAAGGGGTCTAAACAGATCGGCACGAGGCCACAAACACAACTTATAGCCCAAATATTTCACAAATCTTTAAAACATAATTTAACATAAGGTTTTGAGTAAAATATGCAACTCATTAGTTGCCGCAGAGAGGACCTAGTCCAATCCAAAAATCAGTATGCGCCACATACTCGTCATCCGACATGTGCGCCTTTCTAAAGTCAGTGAGAATTATGTAGTCCGGGGTTCCATACCCTCAGGACACTAGTCCGAAGTGCCCTTGCCACTCAAATTGGCTCCCGATTTCTCTGAATCTAGCCAAAACCAGTTTAATATCATCAATATATATCAAAGGAACTCAACCCAATCTAAAACTATCGAATTATACAAGAATCTCGAAATTGGCCAAACCCGAGCCCCGGATCCACGTCTCAGAATTTGAAAAAATATGCATCATTAGAATCCTCGACCTCCCACAATTCTATACATACCAAGAACATTAAAATCGGACCATAATTGCCCACCCAAATCCTCAAAAAAAAATCAATTTTTCCCATGCACCCTTCTTCCCCAATTTGGGTTTAATTCCAGAAAATTCTATGGTTTAATTACTTAGAAATCGACATATAAACGAGTTATGAAGTTAAAAACCTTACCTCAAAGTGATTCCCTTCAATTCCCTCTTCAATCCTCTCAAAAGTGCTCCCAACTTCGTCAACAATGGAGGAAATATGAGATAATCTCGCACAACAGGCCTTTTAAAACATTCTGCCCAGCCATTATATTTTCTTCACTGCGATCGCGAATATTGGCACGCGATCGCGATGCACAGACCAACCAACCAATGTGATCGCAGACCAAAACACGCGATCGTATAGAGTAATTTTCCAGCCCATACACGCGCCTCAAAATACTTTACGCGATCGCACTGCCTATCCTGACCAACCTACGCGATCGCAATCCTAACCACGCGATCGCATAGAACAAAATGCCTGCCCCACTATTTTACTCTACACGATCGTTAACATCCTCACACGATCGCGTAGAAGGAAAGCAAAACCTCACACCAGTAGAAATTTGCCCAGTTTTCAAGCCAAGAATTGGTCCGTTAACCACCCGAAATACACCCGAGGCCCTCAAAACCTCAACCAAACACACCAACATATCCCATAACATCATTCAAACTTGTTCTAGCCTTCGAAACACCAAAAACAATGCAACAATACCAAAATCACATCAAATTGAAGCCTATGAACTTTGAAACTTCCAATATTCGCCAACTATGCCGAAACCAACTAAAACACCTCCGGTTGACCTGAAACTTTGCAAACATATCCAAAATGACATTACGAACCTGCTCCAACTTCTGAAATTCCATTCCGACCCTGATAGCCTATTTTCCACTGCCGACCGGAAATCTCCAAAAACTAACTTTCGCCAATTCAAGCCTAATTCTACACGGACATCACAAAAATATTCTGAACACACTCCTAAGCCCAAATCACCTAATGAAGCTAACCGAGCAATAAAATCCGCATTCTAAGGTCGTTTACCAATAAGTCAACTCTCAGTTGACTTTCTCAACTATTAGGCTACTTTAAGAGACTAAATGCCTCAATTCTCACCATAACGACTCTGGACGCAAACCAACTGACCCAACACAACAAAATCAGGCTAGCAATGTATAACAAATGCAGAAATGGGGGAAAAGGGGCAAATGTCACAGAACGACCGGCCGGGTCGTTACAATATATACACACACACACACACACATATATATATATATACGTGTATATAACACCATTTGGTCATGGTTCAATGTAAATGAATGCAATGCATGAAAACTACGTCAATAAAATCTTTTTGGAGTGTCATCCTTAAATGAAGTTTAATTGAACTTCAACGTAAAATAAAATAGTTATATGAAGTGAAACTTCAATTTATTGCAGTAATACATTGTTATAGACATTATATGAAAGGAGTACATTTTATTGCTAGTGATAGGCCTAATATTCTCACGCTACAGGTTATTATAAACAATACAACTAGCATGAAATTGGTAATCCGCAATTCTGATGGGTCATAAATCCTCTATTAGGATATAAAAATCAATATGCCTTTTGGATAAGAACATTATCAAATACATATTTTTCTGGGACCCATGAACAAAAGATAATAATAATTCACATGGGGAATCAAGAATATAGACATCCCTAGTATTTCTATGAATAGAGTAATTTATGAAAATCTTGTGTTTCCTCATTTCTTCTGTATATTTGAATCATACCAAAAGAAAGAAGGAATAGCCTCAAAATACCTGGAGTAGGGAAAAAGTTGTGTGATATTCTGCACCGTACTACTTTATGATCGCAAAATTTTACATTGCAAATAATTTTCTTTGGATTCATTTTTGTTGCAAGAACTCACTTTCTTTTTGTGGAAAATTTGTAAGGAGTTACATTAAACCTCACATCTGATTCTAAAATTTTGATAATGAATTTGTTGGAGGCTTTGCTGGAGTGTCTGGTTTGAGATTTTGAGTTAGGAAAAGGTTGTATGATTTAAATGAAGCCAAATGTAGTCATAATGGCTGAACGTTAGCTTTTCCCAAGAATTAGATACACCAAATGAAGAAAAAATAGCTGAATGTTATCATAGCTATGCCACCTTTCGATTTCATTGTAAGAGTCATATATGTATTGGAAGAGTAGGCTGCCACGTGACTTCCTTTGGTCTTTATCCAAAAGACCTTAATCACCCACTAAATTCTTAATCAATTAGTTAATCTCCCATTAACGAATAATTAATTAATTACCCATATAATTCAGAATTTTCTCAAATTATTTAAAATACTACACACTTTTAACACACTCTATACACCTTACTATCATGGCCATGTGGTATCTTGTATGGTACTAGTCCATAAATACCGGGTATTTTTTTTTATCTCAGGCCATATTTTATCCCAAAATGCCAAACTTTGATGAAACTCATTTTCTTTGACTTGCTTCCCCTCTCACCATCACGAATTTACTTATCATTTGTTTAAAATAGCATAATCCTTATCCAAATAATCTTTTTCCTTGGACTAGTGTCAATTAATTGAAGACAAAACTTTAACGTATGAAAATTCGGGATGTAACACTAAAACAACTCCGATGCCTACTCCATTGAAGTTTTCTACTCCATCAAAATAGTCCTCCAACCGTCATATGTTTTGGCAATATCTTCACCTACAAACGTTAATTCCTCGTCGGGAAAATACCTCTTCAATGGTTCGTATTCTCCGTCTACGTGGTTCTCTACTAAATGGTCGGTCAATTCTTGTCGGCCAATGCTTGTCCCTTGGCCGTCTTCTAAGTTACATAGATGATGTCGAACTCACTTAGCAATATCTGCCATTTTTCTAACTTACCCGTAGTCATGGGTTTCTGAAAGATGCATTTTTATGGACCCATCCTTTCTATGAGATATGTGGTGTATGCTCAGAAATAATGTCACAACTTCTGGGCTATCCATTCAAAGCACAACAGGTACGCTCCAACAAAGAGTACCAGGCCTGTAAGGTGTGAACTTCATACTCAGATAATATATCACATGCTCTTTCCTACCAGATTCATCATGTTGCCCCAGAACGCAACCAAAGGATCCATCCAACATGGATAGATATAGCATCAAAGGTCTTCCTGGCTCAGGCGGGACCAACACGAGCGGTTTAGACAAGTACTCCTTGATTTTGTCGAAAGCCTTCTGACATTCTTCGGTCCAGCTTGTAGCTGCATCTTTCCTCAGCATCTTGAAGACCGTCTCACATATTATTGTTGATTGTGCTATAAAATGGCTGATAGAACTGAGGCATCCTAAAAAACTCATCACATCCTTTTTGTTCTTTGGTGGTGGCAAGTCATGAGTAGCTTTGGTTTTTGACGGGTCTAGCTCAATAACGCGGTGGCTGATGATGAAACCCAACAACATCCTAGTAGGGACTCCAAAATTGCAGGGTTCAACTTCAATTGCATTTTCAATGTCGGTCAGGTCTGCTATTTGATCTGAACTTCTCTTAATTTGATGATAACATCATCTACGTACACCTCTATCTCTTTATGTATCATATCATGGAAAAGAGTTGTCATGGCTCTCATGTAGGTGGCCCCAGCATTATTAAAAAAAATGGTATTATTTTGTAACAATATATCCCCCATGGCATGATAAAGGATGTCATTTTGGCGTCCTCTCCGTCCATCCAAATCTGGTTGTATCCTGCGAAGCAATCCACAAAGAGTTGGTAGGTATCTTTTGAGCTACTATGGATGTGCTTAACCCACTCATTTTTTCGTAGGAACATGCAAAATTATCTTTGTATTACTTTAGAAACCGAATGTATTCTTCCTTCTCTAACAGTGATAGATGAATGCTTATGCGAGTTTCCAAGACTGTCTATCTCCTAGGTCAACTGCCTCAGTTTCCTCCAAATTGGACTTTGGTTTGTTCACAAAATTTTGTACTTCTTTGACAATTTTATCAGGTATTATATCATCTTCCAATTCTTCTTAATCACTTTATTTATGTTGGTTTATCTCATTACATGTAACAGTCGTATGTTCATCAGGATATGTAATAATTATGCTAAAAAGAATGTAGAAAGGTAATAATAAATAAATGAAAAGCACTAATGCATTGATAAAACATAACATTGTCAACAAGTACAACTTGATGGCTCGAGTAATTATTCAAAACAAAGCATTGAAAACGTCTTAGATGCCTAAAAAAACACTTAAAAAATAAATCAAGCTAATTATGCTAAAGTTACCCAGGTACTCGGCGTGCCCGAGATAGTGCAACAGTCCAGTTCCTGAGAACGACTCCTTCTCCCGCTGTCTAAATGGTAAGTTCTTCCTCCTCCTCCTCCTCTAAAATTGCACTATAGTCCATTTTTTCCTCGTCCACAAACAGTTTCCTCATATCGGCCAAAATCTCATCTTCCTCGGATCCTCAAATCACATCAATCTGGCAGAATTTCTTGTGCAGCGGTGGTATGGTTTGTTCCAGTGATAATAATCGGTGCGCCACTGTGGTGTCCAATCCTGGTATTCTTGCACACTATATTCATACCTGAGACCAAAGGTTGTGCCATGATTTTGTGGTCGTATGGGTTTTGCGACCCCTGAAGCTTTCGGCCAAGACCTTTCTGGTTCATATCCCAACCACATCGATATGCTTTCTATGTTATTACTCCACCATCGATCCTTCTTAATTGCGTTTACCTGCTTAATGTGGTGGTATATTTATCTTCCCAATTTCCTCATGTTTTCGATGACTGGCACGGTCTGGTTGGTGTAGGTAAGGTTACTTCCATTTTCATGAATGATCACCTCTTGATGATTCCAATGGAACTTCAAAACCTGGTGCAGAGTAGAAGAAACTGCCCCAGATGCGTGTATCCATGGTCGTTCAAATAACAAGTTGTAGGTAGCGTATATGGCTAGCACTTTGAATTAAACATCAAACTAGGTTGGACCCATTTGTAGATCAAGGTTTATTTCTCTAATAGTGGCTCTCTGAGATCCATCTAATGCTTTCACATTCATGCTTCCCATACATATCTCATGCATGCCTTCACCTAGTCTTTTATGAGTGGTCAACGGGTATATGTTCAGGATTGAACCTCCATCTATCAAGACCCTAGAAATGAACTTGTCTTCAAATTGCACAGTGATGTGAAATGATTTATTGTGACTCAACCCTTTTGGAAGTAACTCATCTTCGTGGAAAGTAATTTTGTGACTCTCCAGTACATATCCAACCATGTTAGCCATCTCCCTACTAGTGATACCTGCGGACACATAAGCTTCACTTACTACTTTCATCAAGGAATTATTGTGCGCATTTGAATTTTTCAATAGCGTCAAGATGGGTATCTGGGTGAGAGTTTTTTTCAGGTGACCAACAATAGAGTGCTCTCTTGCATGTACCTTTCTCCAAAGATCATCCGTGCCAGTCTCAACGACACGTGGCTTAGATGTAGTTTCTTTGCTTGTTCCTCCAAGATTCTCAGGCATATAAACTCTACCAGTCCCAGTCATGCCTTGTGCATCACCTGTCTCTTCCATCTTGGCTTTTCATTTTCTTCTTACCTCCGCGACGTAATCCCAATGGACGGCATCAGGCTTATATGACAATTTTGGAGCTACCATCACAGTGAAAGGCATAGCTACCTCAACCTCGAACATTGCTTGGGTTTGCACCACAATTGGCGATAGGGTGATAGGAGGTGTTTTAGGAGCATCCTCCTCTCAGACTTAAATAAGTCTTATGGATCCCTCCTGATCCCATTCCTCATCAGTTTCTATCACATTCACTCCCTCTCCCCTATGATCCCAGAGAGGGGTATTATAGACATTTGGCGTGGCTTCCTTTGCTTGTATAACTTTGATGTCGATCAGTGTCTGAATCATGTCCTTTAACATGCAGAATTTCGTAATGGTATGACCCTTCATGCCTAAGTGATAGGCATAAGTTTTGTTGCGATTACCCACTGGGAAGGGTTCTTAACAACAACAACATGAATGAGAGTGATGTAACCAACAGACTTTAGTCTCTGATACAGTTGGGCTATGGGTTCAGTGATTGGGGTGTATTGTCTAGGAGTTCTACGGTTAAAGTTTGGTCGTGGCATAAGGTAGATTTAGCAGCCGGGTGGAGGTGAATGGTAATATGCAGGTTGGGTATTATATGTATGGTAGGTGGTGGTAGGGTATTGGTATTTTGGGGTTGAGGGTTGACATGTGGGTGGAGGTGTTTGGTATATGAGAGGAGACTTAAGGCCCTGGGATGCCATCACGACACCCTTTTTTTTTCTTTGAGATACCCCCTGCTTACAAGGTTTTGTTTGTGGCTTGCATGCCTCAAAATTTGTTACCATTCTGCTTGATTCCTTCTTCTATCCTTTCCCCTAAATTGATGATGTATTAGGACCTGCGATTCTCGATGGCCATCAAACTTTTGTAATACTACGGATCCTGAGGTCTAACAAAGAACTTTTTCATTTGTTCTTCTTCAAGTGGTGGCCTTACCTTGGCGGCCTCTGATCTCCAACAAGTAGCGTACTCGTTAAAGTTTTTTGTCGGCTTCCTCTTGAGATTATGGATATAGAAAACATCTGGTGCATTCTATGTAATGAACATGAATCTGTCCATGAAATCAGATGCCATGCACACCCAATTCACCCAATTATATGGATTCTGGATGATATACCAAGATAATGCATCTCCTATAAGACTTCACATGAACAGTTTCATGCGGATTTTTTCATTCTTACCCACTCCCACAAGCTTATCATAGTAGGTTCTCAGGTGTACCTTAGGATAACCAGTGCCATCAAAGATCTCAATCATGGGAGGTTTGTAATCCCCTGGAAGTTATACATCCTATTGGATACACAAGTCGTCGTAATTCAAACATTCAACACCCTTCCCGCCTTCAATGCTCTGGACTCTCCCTGTGATGTTTGGCTAAAAATCCATATTTTTGCATGCCATTTGCGTTGCATTATACCTCGATCTTTTTAATTTTTGGTGAATATTTGTGACTCGATCTGAATAATGATATTTATATGTGTAGGAGTCAATTGGAAGTGATTTGGAGATTTTTGCAAGGAAAGTGAAGTAAAAAATGGAAGAATCTCGAGGAAGCATAAGTTTGATGCCCATGTCCCGAAAAGCGAAGCGGGGTTCACTACACCAGACTGGGACCGGAGCAGAAGAAACAAGAAAAGTCCCAGACTATGAAGCAGGGTCACTTATCTAGACCGGGACCGAAGCAGAAAACATCAGCTTCTCCAACTCGAATTAGGAGAAGCCCAGTTCGCTCCATACAAACCATAGCCACTATAAATACATAAAAAAATGTCCTTTTAAGGGGGAGGAGATACTTTGGACCAAGGGAGATCACGGAGCCGCAGTGGAGGCCGAAGTTCATTAGATTCCATCTTTCTTCCATCAAACTTTGTAATCTTTACGTCTGTTTGGATAATTTGTTGTTTTGCTACCATGTCTGTGTGGAGATAAACTTCACGTTCTAGGGTTATGGTTGTCATGAATATTGAAGTTTATTAATTACATTACCATTAATTCGAGTTATCATCTTTGGCCACTTCTCTAATTCTTTTCATAATTGCTTAATTGTTTGTCCATCAATTGATTTCTATTTACTATCTATGCTATGCTTGGGAAAGTCGTGTTTAGATTAGAGTAGAATTAAAAAGAGGTTTTTTTCTGAACCCGTGGCTCGGGGAACGATTTCGGAGTTAGGATAGAAATATACCTAATAATCTTTCTTAGTTGAATATCGTATTATAGTTGATCATGGCAGATTCAATGCCATAGGAATATACGGTTGATATATTATGGATAAACGGATAGTATTGTGGGAACATGCTATTTATATAAATTATCTGTTCAACTAGCAATTGTAGATAATTTGGATAAACATGTGTAATTACTAACCCAATATGATTGATAAACCGACCACAACCCTGAAATCTTCATCTCTTTTGATTAAAATCCAACCACAACCGGTTGCCCCTAATTAATTTTGCTAATTACTTGTTCAATTTCTTCAAAAGTAGTTTACTATAAAAATAATATTTTTGATTATCTTGGAAATTTAATTTATTTTAGTTTGCTTAGTTAATGATTAATCTAAGTCTCTGTGGATTGACATACGACTTTCGAGTCACTTTATTAATTGACGGTCACGTATACTTGCGTGTACTTGGGAACTAACAAGTTTTTGGCATCGTTGTCGGGGACTTAGTTATTGATTGTTATCTAAGTTAAGCTTTTAATTGATTTCTGTTCAAGTTTTTAATTTTCCTATTTAGTTATTTCTCTAGATTAGACTTTTACCTTTATCTTTACAAGTTTTGTTTATTTTTTCTTTTTTTAAATATTTTTATTTTTATCACAAATTGATTTTTCTCTTAGTGTGTTCATAGTTCTCTCAACATGACATCCGGGGATAAAATATCCGGAGAAAATGTTATAGACGAAGACTCTTGGTTGACAGAAGACATTTATGGCCCGTCATTTTGGGTTTGTCATGATCTGAACCCTGGGATCTGAATTTGTATATGTCACGAACCGAATTTTCCACCGTCGGGACCGTGATGGCGCCTAACATTGAATCCTCTAGGAAAGCTAACGTTACCGGTTATTCTATATTGTTTCGTTATTTTAGAAATTAGTTAGTGACATACAAGATCAATAGAGATAAAAGTGCGGAAGAAATAGAATCTAACAACTTAATTAAATACTATTACAAAATCCATAATAACAACTCCCAGAATTTGGTGTCACAATTTCACGGACTGTCTATGAATACTACAAATAGAGGTCTGAGCAAACAAAATACTACTTTCTTAGAAATACGTAAGACAGGAAAGAAATAGGATAGAAGATGACACCAAGGCCTGCGAACGCCTGCAGGATTACCTCGGGGTCTCCACTAAACTAAAGATAGTAACCTCGATGTATGGTCCGAAGGGTCCAGTACCAGGATCTGCACAAAAAATGCAGAGTGCAGCATCAGTAGAACCGACCTCATGTACTGAGTAAGTCTCGATCCTAACCTCGGCGAAGTACTGACAAGGCTAGGACACGACAATGAAATAAACCTATGCAGTTTAATCATATACGGAGACAATAATAACAACAACATATAAGCAACTAAATACAAAGAAAAGGGGAACATGCTGAGGGGAGGAAATATCAAGTAATGTAAATAACAAAGTAAAGCAACAAATTAGATATCCATTTAAACAACAGGAGTAACAGTACAAAAACAAGTGCACCGCATCACCTTTCATGCTTTTACCCTCATCCTCACCAAATAATAAATAGATTGAACTCCATCACCCTCCGTGCTTTTTCAATCATCCTCACAATAAATCAATAGAAACGGCCCAGCATCACCCTTCATGCTTTTTATTTCATAATATGGCACGAGATCACCCTTCGTGCTTTTACGCTCTCTCACAATATCATACACGGCATCACCCTTCGTGCTTTGACACTCTTCCTCACCCAAACAAATCAATAGCAACAATCCAACAAGGAAATCAATAACATAAATAATAACAAAAACCGTAACGTCTCGGCAAGGGAAAACAATAGTAGAATCAATATCATCCCAGCAAGGGAAACAACTATAACCAATCTCACTTAGTTGTTTAACTTCATGTAGAAATTCTCAACTTTAACCAATAGTCAACAATAGGAAATACCAATGAAATGCTATCATCATGGATAATTATCAAATTTAACCTAAGTAGTGCTTAATGCAAAATCACATAAATCACAATATTCGACTAAGGGGCATGCTTGACACCAACGTATAGATACTTGTCACCATACCTATACGTTGAACATAACACTAACACTTAGCAAATAAGACGCAATACCTATTCCCTCAAGCTAAGGTTAAGCCAAACACTTACCTCGAATTCCACGGCCAAACTCAAGCCTCAATTAGCGCTTTCCCTTTAGAATTCGCCTCCGATTCACTTGTATTTGAGTCGATTCTCTTGAAAATCTTTTAACACATGTTAATTGCGACAAAAAATGGAACAATTCATATGAAAATCTCAATGAAATCACGTTGCTTATGCAAAGAAAATCATAGCCGAAACATTTCCTCAAGAGCTTTGCAACAACGTTGCTATGTTCTTTAGCTTAGAAAGTGATTTGGATAACGTTTCTTATGTGCTTGGTTGAGGCTCTCTTGTGATTTGGATTGTAATGTTTATTTACTCTCTTGTGATTTGGATGGTAATGTTTCTAAGAGATGGGAAAGAGAATGGAACTATATGATTTTATAATCACTCTTTGAATCTTTCATCCGTTTGGTAGCAAAATATAATATGGATGTCTTTTTTTTAAAATCATAGTTTGTGACCCGCACCTATTGGGATGACTAAGTCACTAAGTTTACTAGCTTTTTCCACCTATTTCACGCACTTAAGAGTCACCATATTGAGCTTGAATTGCTGCCACGTTTGGGAGCCTTAAGCTTACTCAATGACTCATCACTAACTTTACACATGTTAACCATGCACTTTAAGTAACTTTACACATGTTAGCCATACACTTTAAGTAGTTTTACACATGTTAGCCATGCACTTTAAGTAGCTTTACACATCTTAGTCATGCAGTTTAAGTAACTTTACACATGTTAGCTATGTACTTTAAGTGCTATGAAACTTAGTTCCACCCTTGGCCAAATTAATACCATGTGGAAGCCAATTAAAGTTCCTCTTTACATGTGTCATCCCTTGGCCAACCTTTCATTACATAGAGACCACACATATCTTTGCATGTATAGATATATGACACTTACTACCACTTGTCCACATCCCATGGCTTATGACCACGTGCTACTGTAGTCATTAATACTAATAAATTTCTAGTCTACCCTACAATCTTCCATTTAACTAACTACACATATAAATAATTCTACCACTCAACTCACTTAAATATTAATATACTTCACATATCTTACTATTTTAAAAGAAACTTAGCATTTTCCTCAATTTTTCCTATTACAGCTTTCCGGATAACGCCTGGACTGCATACGCAAAACGAGGTGAGAAAAAAATTGAGGTTTTCAAGGCCTCGGAACTCAGTTTTGACTTATAAAACGAGAGATGACTTTTTTTGGGTCATCACATTCTCCACCTCTAAAACAAATGTTCGTCCTCGAATGGACATAGAAAAGTACCTGAATTGGGGAAACATGTGGATATCGGCTCTGCATATCGGACTCGGACTCCCAGGTAGCTGCCTCGGCAGGCTGACCTCTCCACTGGACATTAATCGAAGGATAACTCTTCGATCTCAACTGAAAAATCTGCCGGTATAATATGGCTACCGGCTCCTCCTCATAGGCCAAATACTTGTCCAACTAGACATTGCTGAAGTCTAACACATGGGATGGATTGTTGTGATACTTCCGAAGCATAGACACGTGAAACACTGGCTGCACAACTGATAAATTCGGTGGCAAAGCAAGTCTGTAAGCCACCTCTCCCACTCTATCAAGGATCTCAAAAATACCGATGTACCTCGAGCTTAACTTTCCCTTCTTCCAAAATCTCATCACGCCCTTCATGGGCGACACCCGAAGCAACACCGCTCTCCAACCATGAATGCCATATCGCGAACTCGGCGGTCGCCATAACTCTTCTGCCTATACTGAGCTGTACTAAGTCTGTCCTACATGATCTTAACCTTATCCAAGGCATCCTGCATTAAGTCTGTACCCAACACACTAGCCTCTCCTGGCTCCAACCATCCAATCGGCGACTGACACTGCCTACCATATAATACCTCATAGGAAGCCATTTGAATGCTCGACTGATAGCTATTGTTGAAGGCAAACTCAGCTAATGGCAAGAACTGATCCCACGAACCTCCAATGTCAATAACAAAGGCTCGGAGCATATCCTCCAAAATCTGAATAGTATGCTCAGACTGTCCGTCCGTCTGCGGATGAAATGTTGTGCTGAACTCAACCCGCGTGCCCAACTCACGCTGGACTGCCCTCCAAAAATGCGAGGTAAATTGCATACCTCGATTGAAAATAATAGACAGGCACACCATGAAGATGAACAATCTCCCTAATGTAGATCTCTGCCAATCTTTCCGAGGAATATGAAGCTGCCACAGGGATGAAATGTGTTGACTTGGTCATCCTATCCACAATAACCCATACCGCATAGAACTTCCTCTAAGTCCGTGGGATCCCAACAACAAGGTCCATGGTGATACGCTCCCACTTCAACTCAGGAATCTCAACCCGCTAAAGAAATCCACCAGGCCTCTGATGCTTGTACTTAACCTGCTGACAATTAAAACACCGAGCTACATATGCCACAATGTCCTTCTTCATCCTCCTCTACTAATAATGCTGCCGCAAATCCTGATAAATCTTTGCGGCACCCGGATGAATGGATTATCGGAAACTATGGGCCTCCTCTAAAATCAACTCACGAAGTCCGTCCACGTTGGGCACACAAATACGACCCTGCATCCGTAAAAATCCATCATCACCAACGGTAACCTACTTGGCACCACCATGCTACCCCGTGTCCCTAAGGAAACACAAATGAGGATCATTATACTGCCGATCCCGAATACAATCAAATAATGAAGAACAAGCAACTGTATAAGCTAGAACACGGTTAGTCTCAGAAACATTCAATCTCATGAACCGATTGGCTAAAGCCTGAACATCAAAAGCAAGCGGTATCTCCCCGATCAGAATATAAGCAAGGTTGCCCATACCGCCTGACTTCCTACTCAAAGCATCGGCCACCACATTGGCCTTCCACGGATGATATAAGATGGTGATGTCATAGTCTTTCAACAGCTCCAACCATCTCCTTTGCCTCAAATTCAACTTTTTTTGCTTGAACAAATATTGAAAACTCTTGTGAGTCGTGAACACCTCACATGACACACCATATAGATAATGCCTCCAAATCTTCAGTGCATGAACAATGGCTGCTAGCTTCAAATCATGAACTGGATAATTCTTCTTGTGGATCTTCAAATGGCATGAAGCATATGAAATAACCTTGCCATCCTGCATCAACACTGCACCAAGTCCCACCCGAGAAGCATCACAATACACAGTATATGGCCCTGAACTTGTGGGCAAAACCAACACCGGCGCCGTGGTCAAGCCTGTCTTGAGCTTCGGAAAGCTCGCCTAACACTCATATGACCACCTGAACTAGGCACCCTTCTGAGTCAACCTGGTCATCGGTGCTGCAATGGACGAGAACCCCTCCATGAACCGACGATAGTAGCCCGCCAAACCCAAGAAACTCCGAATCTCTGTGGCTGATGTGGGTCTAGGCCAATCCTTGACCACTGGAATCTTCTTAGGATCCACCTGAATACCCTCTGCTGACACAACATGACCCAGAAATGCAACTGAACTCAACCAAAACTCACATTCTGAAAACTTGGCATATAATTGACTGTCCTTCAGAGTCTGGAGAATGACTCGAAGATGTTGCTCATGCTCCTCTCGGCTGCGGGAATAAATCAGAATATCATCAATGAAGACAATCACGAAGGAATCCAAATAAGGCCTGAACACTCGGTTCATTAAGTCCATATAAGCTACTGGGCATTTGTCAACCCGAATGACATCACTAAGAACTCATAATGCCCGTGTCGAGTGTCAAAACCTGTCTTAGGGACATCAGATGCCCTAATCCTCAACTGATGGTATCCAGATCTCAAATCAATCTTGGAAAGTACCCTGGCACCCTGAAGCTGGTAAAAAAAGTCATTAATCCTCGGTAATGGATATTTATTCCTGGTGGTAACCTTGTTCAACTGCCGATAATCTATGAACATCCTCA
Source organism: Nicotiana knightiana (assembly GCA_005239525.1). Taxonomy (NCBI): domain Eukaryota; kingdom Viridiplantae; phylum Streptophyta; class Magnoliopsida; order Solanales; family Solanaceae; genus Nicotiana; species Nicotiana knightiana. The sequence goes on along the minus strand of ML392521.1, from coordinate 34,275 downwards.
TCGATCCATCCTTCTTCTTAACGTAAAACACCGGCGCACTACAAGGCAAAACACTAGGCCTAATAAAGCCTTTATCAAGAAAATCATGCAACTGTTCTTTCAACTCCTTCAACTCTGGCGATGCCATAGGATATGGCCGAATAGAAATAGGCTAAGTGCCTGGTACAAAATCAATGCAATATCCCTGTCGGGTGGCATACCCGGCAGGTTTTGCAGGAAATACCTCCGGAAACTCACGGACAACGGGCACAGAGTCTCTAGGAGAAACCACGACACTAGAATCACGAACATATGCCAAATAGGCCAAACACCCCTTCTCGACCATGCACCGAGCCTTCATATAACAGATAACCCTGCTGGAAGAATGACCAGGAGTCCCTCTCCACTCCAGTCGAGGCAACCCCGGAAATGCTATGGTCACGGTCTTGGCGTGACAGTCCAATATGGCATGACACGGCGACAACCAATCCATCCACAAAATGACATCAAAATCTACCATATCAAGGAGTAGAATATCTACGCTGGTCTCCAGACCCCCAATAACCACTACACACGAACGGTAGACACGATATACCAAAATAGGATCACCCGCTAGTGTAGACACATATACAGGGGCACTCAGAGAATCACGAGGCATAACCAAATAAGGGGCAAAATAAGATGACACATAGGAATATGTGGACCCTAGATCAAATAGAACTAAAGCATCCCTGCTACAAACTGTAACCATCCCTGTGATAACTGCATCGGAGGCCTCAGCCCACCAATATAAACTACATCCGTGGGACGACCTCCTACTGGTTGACCTCTACCTCTAGCGGTCTGGCCTCCACCTCTAACGACCTGACCTCCACCTCTTCAACCTCGACCCCTACCTCTAAATTGTTGAGCGGGTAGTGGAACACCTTGTGCTGGAACCACGGCATGAGAACCCTAGTGCTCAGAACTGCTCAAGGCTCGAGGGAAATATCTAGAAATGTGGCCCTGACCACCACATGTATAACAAGATCTCAGCTGCTGAGACTGCTGTCCTTGAAACTAACCCTGACGATCTGACTAAAAATTCTGAAAAATCTGGAGTGGCGGTGCATTGTAGGGCAACTGATCAGAATACTGCATGTGGGAACCATGACCACCTGGAGCACTGCGAGAAATCTGAAGTGCTGAATGAAACGGCCTAGGAGGATAGCCCACACCAAAAGAATCCCTACCTCCAGATGAAGCACAACTGAACCGTCCAAAATGACAAAGCCTCTTGTCAGACCCCTGACCACTCCCCTGTGATAGAACCATCTCGACTCGTCTGGCCATATTGGCTGCATCCTGAAAGGAAATATCACTCCCTTCCTCTCTAGCCATCTTCAATCTGATCGGCTAAGCTAGTCTATCAATAAACCTCCTCACCTTCTCTCGGTCGGTGGGAAGTATCATAATAGCATGGCGAGCCAAGGTAATGAATCTGGTCTCATACTGAGTGACAGTCATAGAACCCTGTTGGAGACGCTCAAACTACCTCCGATAATCCACTCTCTTAGTGATAGGAATGAACTTCTCCATAAAAAAATCGGAGAACTGGTCCCAAGTCAATGGCGGTGACCCAGCTAGTCTAGCAAAACAATAATCTCTCGACCAAGTCTTGGCGGGACCTGATAGACGAAAAGTACCAAAGTCGACCCTATTGGTTTCCACTATCCCCATGTTCCGTAGAACCTCATAGCAGCTATCCAAATAGTCATGGGGATCATCTGAAGATGCACCGCTATAAGTAGTAGTAAACAGCTTGGTGAACCTTTCCAATCTCCACAAAGCATCAGCAGACATAGCTGCTCCATCACCAGTTTGAGCCACAACACCCGGCTGAAATACCCCAACTGTCTGAGCTGCTGGAGTCTGAAACTGAGGAGCCATCTGCTCCGGAGTGCGAGTAGCAGGAGTTTGGGTTCCTCCCCCAGCCTGAGAGACGGCTGGTGCTACAGGAGGTAAACCTGCCTGAGCGAGACTCTCTATTAGGCCCACTAGACGGACCAGAGCATCCTGGAGTACCGAGGTAGCAATGAAACCCTCGGGAACCTGAGCTGGCCAAACCGGGATTTTCTAGGCAGGAACCTTATCATCAAACTCTACCCAAGGCTCCGCCACCGGGGCTGCTGCTCTGGGCTGAGCTCTATCCCTGCCTCGGGCTCTAGCACGACCTCAGCCTCATCCTCGATCCCTCGTAAAAGTTGTAACTGCGGACTCGGGGTGCTTATTAGTGGATGAAGAAGCACGTGTTCTCGCCATCAGCGAGATAATAGAGTAGAAAGTTAATTAGCATTGAGAAATCAAACCACACGACAGGCAAGGATAGATGTGAGGTGATTCCTAAACTCTGTAGCCTCTGGGGGATAAGTACAGACGTCTCCGTACTGATCCCTCATACTCTACTAAGCTTGTCCCTGAATTGTGAGACCTAAACCTAGTGCTTTGATACTAACTTGTCACGACCCGAATTTTCCACCGTCGGGACCGTGATGGCGCCTAAAATTGAACCCGCTAGGCAAGCCAAGTTACCTATTATTCTATATTGTTTCTTTATTTTTAGCAATTAGTCAGTAGCATACAAGATCAACGGAAATAAAAGTGCGAAAGAAATAGAATCTAACAACTTAATTAAATACTATTACAAAATCTATAATAACAACTCCCAGAATTTGGTGTCACAATTTCACGGATTGTCTATGAATACTAAAAATAGAGGTCTGAGCAAACAAAATACTACGGTCTCAGAAATATGTAAGACATGAAAGAAATAGGATAGAAGGTGACGCCAAGGCCTGCGGACGTCTGCAGGACTACCTCGGGGTCTCCACTGAACTGAAGGAAGCAACCTCGATCTATGGTCCGAAGGGTCAAGTACCGGGATCTGCATAAAAAGTGCATAGTGCATAGTGCATCATCAGTACAATCGACCCCATGTACTGAGTAAGTCTCGATCCTAACCTCGGCGAAATAGTGACGAGGCTAGGACACGACAATCAAATAAGCATGTGCAGTTTAATCATATATGGAGACAATAATAACAACCAGAAATAAGCAGCTAAATACAAAGAAAATGGGAACATGCTGAGGGCAGGAAATATCAAGTAATGGAAATAACGGAGTAAAGCAACAAATTAGATAACAATTTAAACGACAACAGTAACAGTACAAAAACAAGTGAACGCATCACCCTTCGTGCTTTTACTCTCATCCTCACCAAATAATAAATAGAATGTACGGAATCACCCTTCGTTCTTTTACTCTCATCCTCACAATAAATCAATAGAAATGGCACGACATCACCCTTCGTGCTTTTACACTCTCTCACAATATGATACACGACATCACTCTTCCTCACCCAAACAAATCAATAACATCAATCCAGCAAGGAACTCAATATCATAAACAATAATAAAAACTATAACGTCCCGGCAAGGGAAAACAACAGTAGAATCAATATCACCCCGGCAAGGGAAACAACTATAACCAATCTCACTTAGTTTTTTAACTTCATGTAGAAATTCTCAACTTGAACCAATAGTCAACAATAGGAAATACCAATGAAATGCTATCATCGTGGATAATTATCAGATTTAACCTAAGTAGTGCTTAATGAAAATTCACATAAATCACAATACTCGACTAACAGGCATGCTTGACACCAACATATAGATACTCGTCATCACACCTATACGTTGAACATAACACTAACACATAGAAAATAAGACGCAATACCTATTCCCTCAATCTAAGGTTAAGCCAAACACTTACCTCGAATTTCACGGCCAAACTCAAGCCTCAATTACCGCTTTTCCTTTAGAATTCGCCTCCGATTCACTTGTATTTGAGTCGATTCTCTTGAAAATATTCCAAAATACGTTAATTGCGACAAAACATGTAACAAGTCATATGAAAATCTCACTGGAATCACGTTGCGTATGCAAATAAAATCATGGCCGAAACATTTTCTCAAGAGCTTCGCAACAACGTTTCTATGTTCTTTAGCTTAGAAAGTGATTTGGATAACGTTTCTTATGTGCTTGGTTGAGGCTCTCTTGTGATTTGGATTGTAATGTTTCTCTGCTCTCTTGTGATTTGGATGGTAATGTTTCTAATATATGGGAAAGAGAATGGAACTATATGATTTTATAATCACTCTTTGAAGCTTTCATCTGTTTGCTAACAAAATATAAGATGAAGGTCTTTTTTTTTAAAATCATAGTTTGTGGTCTCCACCTATTGGGATGACTAATCCACTAAGTTTACTGGATTTTTCCACCTATTTCATTAACTTAAGAGTCACCATATTGAGCTTGAATTGCTGCCATGTTTGGGAGCCTTAAGCTTACCCAATGACTCATCACTAACTTTACACATGTTAACCATGCACTTTAAGTAACTTTGCACATGTTAGCCATGAACTTTAAGTAGATTTACACATATTAGCCATGCACTTTAAGTAGCTTTACACATGTTAGCCATGCAGTTTAAGTAACTTTACACATGTTAGCCATGCACTTTAGGTGCTATGACACTTAGTTCCACCCTTGGCCAAATTAATGCCATGTGGAAGACCATTAAAGTTCCTCTTTAGATGTGTCATCCCTTGGCCAAACTTTCATTACATGGAGACACCACATATCTTTGTATATATATATATATGACACTTATTACCACTTGTCCACATTCCATGGCTTATGACCACATGCTACTTTAGTCAATAGTACTAATAAATTTCTAGTCTACCCTACAATCTTTCATTTAACTAACTACACATATAATTAATTCTAGCACTCAACTCACTTAAATACTAATATACTTCACATATCTTACTATTTTAAAAGCAACTTAGCATTTTCCTCAATTTTTCCTATAACAGCTTCCCGGATATAAGCCCGGATTGCATACGCAAAATGAGGTGAGAAAAAAAGGAGGTTTTCAAGGCCTCGGAACACACTTTTGACTTATACAATGAGAGATGACTTTTTTTAGGTCATCATAGTATATGGTAGTAAGGGTTGGTAATGGGACATATATTCACGATTAAGGGAATATACGGAACGACGTTATCTTCTAACAAAGTTGGTGAATGATTGGTCGAAGGAGACAGTTAATCTTGCCCATGAATTTGACAAGTTTGACTTGGCTTTGCACAACTTGGATGCATATTTGAGTGCATGGTTGATGCGTTCAAAGCCCAAAAATTTAATGATGAGTTGTGTGAAATCGAAAATAATCTTCTAGACCAAATTGAGGAGCTAAAACGACAATACCAAGCATTAGAACATATTTTCATGAGGATGCCAATGTTGAGAAGAGTATTTTTGAGTCATGTGAGGAAGTAGATAATATTATATTTGAATACCCTAGTGTGTGTACATATAAGGATGTAAATAGTGACACAATTCTAGAGTTGGGGCGTACTGGTCCTCTTTCCATGAATTCTTAGACATTTGTTTGGATGATGATATGGAAATTGGGTAACTCGAGCCTTTGGAGGATCCAACAGACGAGGATCAAGGGGCTTACATTATGGAATTTATTGTGCCAGAGAGAAAGATTTACATACCTCATCTGAAGGCAAAGAAGTGTAGAATGCAACATTGGTTACTTGGCCCAATTACAATTGTCTCACCACCCCTTGAGCATAGGTGAAAGATTGAAACCAAATTAGGGGCTCAATTAATTAGTTCGAGATGGAGACAAAAAGTGGTCCAAGTCGTGTCGCGACTTAAATCAGGTGCTTGTTGGGAGGCAACTCATCTTTACTGCTTTCTTTTATTTTTATTTTTATTATATTACTTTTCTAGTGTTTATTTTGATTTTGTAGTATTATAAGCATAGGAAGCGAAGCCATTGGAAGAGTACAAAAGCGAGCTAGATGGTGAGAACTAAGTGTTTGGTTCCCACACAAAGGACCATGCCTTGGGGAAGCCTGAGTACCCCGTGAGCCGCTATTGCTTCGACCTTTGACCTTTGACCTTTCAGGGAGTTTCTTGTCCACCCTCGTTATTTCTTTTGCTTATTTGTGCATTGGGGACACTGCAATCTTTTAAGTGTGGGGTGGTAGAATCCCTCTAGATAATTAGTAGTGGTATGTTAGAAAAATGTTAACTTCTTATCTTGATTTTAGCTTCAAATATTTGTTTTCGTAGTTGTGTAGTATTTTAGTAGCTTATTTTTATTTTTGATTTATTACAATGTGGAAAATAAGAAAAATCGCAAAAAGTAGAAAATTTGGACATTTCCTGATGATGGATCTCCTAAACAGTTTTCTTCAGGGACTAAAGCCTAAACAAAAATCCAAAAACATATCTTTTAGATTCCTTTAGGTAGTAATAATCCCCCATGGTTTTTCTTTGTGCCTCAGTTCTTTTCCATGGGATGTAGTTTGAACCGGGTCGTAGTTTTTTTAATTTTTGAGTAGGGTAGTATTTAGGAAATAAATGGAGGAAATATGAGATTCCTAGGCACCCTTGACTTGTTTGATAGTAGCATATTTAGTCTTTGGCATGTGAAGTATCTTCTTTATGTGGTAACATTGCTTATGATGTCTTGGTTATTTGGATAACATGTTTTGTGACGCCTATATCTCATTTTCTTGACTTATGTTCACTTTGTGCTTAATGTTTAATATCTCGTGGCTCCGTGAACCCTTGCATTAGTATGAGAGCCAGAATGTAACAGTCCTTAGTGAGTCATGTGCCATGTTTGAACTTGCCCGGTATGTGAGTCGAAGCGAACTTTTAGGTGAGACTTGGTTTGAAAAATTATTTTAGGCTATCTTTGTTCTTTTTGAGCTTAGTGTTTATCACAAATTCAATGCATCTTCTACAATACACACACTTCTCAGGCGACACAAGTTACTGCTAGTGTTTTCTTAAACATATGAAATCTCTCATTTAGTCTTGAACTCATGACATTCCTTTCAAAATCGAATCACAACCTTGTCTATTCAATCTCAATCCCACATGGCACATCTCAAACATGCTATAATATGAAAATACGAGAATCTTGTCATCAACTACGTAGCACAATTAGTATGGTCCTCCTCCTAAACATCCCTACAGACCAAAAACCTTCCACTTAACCCAATTCAGGAGAGAATCACACTATGCAACAAACATCCCCCGCCCATAAAAGACATCACCCTCAAGGCGTGGTGAAGACTATGTGCACTGACACTTTTTCACATAGCCAATCCATTCGGAATCCCTCTAACTCAAACAAGTCACACAGATTGTCAAACCCGAAAGTATTGCCACAAAACAATTGTAAAGACCTGTCATACCAAAAGAATAGATCATTCTTATTAGGGAAAAACATCAAAAAATTGCCTCACTAGTATACTATATTGTGTACTTCAGCCACCCGTTATACTATTTGTCAAATCTAGCCCCTACCGTTAATGAACTTTTAAAAATTGCCCCTAAACCTAACGGATCTACACCGTGGAAGCTCACCCACTGCATTTTTTCCATGTCAGTTGTCAAGTCACACGACCCAATGCCACCTAATCGTCCTCTTCCCCTACCATTTTCTCTTCTTCTCATTTCTTGTTTGTATTTCTTTTCTTCTCACCAAACACTCATGTAATGGAAACCCACTATTGGCCGATGACAAATGGCTAGAAACACACATGAAATACAAATTTAGACCATGAAACATCAGATCCGAACGTAGGTGACTAAAACTCCACCGCTAGAAAATGTTTGCTTCGCCGAAAATTTTTTGCTTTGACAGAAAATACAGACGCTGGCCACCACTAGCCATGAAAATTGATTTATGGTAAAACTCAAGTCCAAATCCAAAGAAAAAATAGAGATCCGAATATTTTCAATGTGATCTCAGGAGGATCCATTTTCCGACTAAGTTCAAAAAGTTCTGAAACCTCCTAAGTTTTTAGATCTAAAAAATTGCAAAGAATAAAGAGAAAATAACTAGAAAAAAATGAAGGAGGGGGTGAGGCAGTGATATTTTGGAAATTTTGTGGTCAAGATCAATAATGGATCTTGTCGGTTTTTGTAAAGACCAATAGAATTTATATCTAAAATAATTCCCGAATAAGTTCCCGAGTTGTTATAACTGTAGAAATTCTTAAAACGACCCATTTTTAGTAAAAGTACCTTGAAATTTGAAAGATATAATTTTCCAAAAATTGGGTGTTATGCGACTTACTATGCGATCGCATAACGGGTATGCGTACCGCATAATGGTCGCATACATAGGAAGATCACTGCCCAAATTGAGGACAACTATGCGGCCCAGAATGCGATCGCATTCTGGTTATGTAGATCGCATAGTTGTCGCATTATTGCCCCTTTGATTTTTGTGAGGGAGGTTATGCGACGCACTATGCGATCGAATAACAGGTATGCGGACCGCATAGTGGTCGCATACCTGGGCAGTGTGTTTTCCATCTTTGGCCTATTTTGAGGGCCATTATGCGACCGGAAGAATGCGGACCGCAGAACAGGAATGCAATCACATTCCTGTGTCGGGGCTCCTATTTTCTAATTTTTAAAACCCGACCCCCTGTTCAATAAAACACCTCACCCCTTCATTTTTAACCATTTTTTGAAAAAAATTAGGGAGAGGGGAGAGAGGGTTCTTGAGAGAGAAAGTTTAATCTTTATCAATTGGATTTTCAAAGCCACTCTGGCCTGGAAATTTTGAGTAATCATCTTCTTCTTCATTCTAACAGGTAAGAATCCACAACCCCTTTCCGTTAGTTTTCAGGTTTTAAACAAAATGGGACTCTCATGAATTGATTCTTGAAAATATAAGTTGATACCTAGCATGCATGTTCATTAATTGTATTAATCTAGTAAAAGGAAGTGGCTTGGAGTAAATATTCACAAAGGAGAGGGTGGTAATCTAAGGGGTCACATATTATTCGATAAAATGCCTTAACGAATTTAATTGTATTCATGATTCCCAATTTTAAGATAAATGTGTTACATTATGAACTAGATTGACGGTACTAGACGGTTCGGTGAATTATGAATAGAGGTTAAAAGTAATTTCCAATCCAGGTATGTATGGCTGACCTTAATCACCGTAAAATCACCTTGTTGATGCCCAAATATACGGTATGAGTTTCTTGTGGAGTAACTGTGAACAAATTGTCTGTGGAATGACTGTGTTGAAATGTAAGACTTTCTAAATGTCTAAATTCTAAAATGTGATGGTATGAAATGATGGTAATGAAATAAATGTGTGTATGTACTTATGTACTAAAGTCTATGTAACAAGTGATGAAAGAAGGTCGGGAATTGATTTAATTGAACTTCATGATCATGGAAATATCTATATGATGCACTATTGGTAAGATTTATTGTGGCTTGTCTTCTTATGAGTTGTTTATCGAAATTAAATCATATTCTTGTTGATGAACACCTTTGTGGTTAAATGATTTGCTGGTAAGAACTATTATGAACACATGATTGTTTGGTTGTTATGAAATGGTAGTCTTGATTGTTTGAAGCCATGTGATTGAATTGTGAACTGTTGTTGTTTCCTATAATTTATGATATCCGGTGGGATCGGGTTGCACGCTGCAACACCAAGCAATAAGGGTGGAGAGATAAAAAGGGTGGAATGTAAATTTTCCGGTGGGATCAGGTTGCGTGCCGCAACATAATAACTGATGTTGCAAAGTGATTGTCAGGTTGGATTGGGTTGCACGCTGCAACAGAAAGTAATAAGGGTGGAATTTTGAGAAGGGACAAGGGTGGAGTGTGATTGTATTGAGATGAAAAATTTTTGAGACCCTTAATTGCAATTGTTCTGCATCACTGTGTATTACGTGTTGGTTTGCTTAGTTGTTTGCTACTTGTGCATTTCCTGATTTTACTTAGAGTAAAGTTTGTTCATACATACTAGTATTATTCAATGGTACTAACGTCCCTTTTTCCGGGGGTGCTGCATTTTTATATTAAATGTAGGTGGTTCCATAGTAGGCAATTCAGCCCACCGTCAGTAGTGCCTCCTCTCCATCTCGTCAGCTGTACTGGTGAGCCCCACTTCCTCTCGGGGCCGTGTGTGGTTCATTCCACTTTCTTTTGAGTCTGTTATGTATTGTAAGGTATAGCTGGGTCCTTGTTGCCGACAAGTATTGTATAAGTCCTTAGTATTCGTAGAGGCTCCATAGACACAATGTGGGTGATGTACATATGTATTTTGGGGTAATAACTGTGCGTGCTCGGAATCGTGGTCCACGTTGGTAAATGAATGTATGTACGTATCATGTATGTTTTTGGGTAATAAAATGTTGAAAATGTTAAAAAGGTAGAAAGGAACTCAATTTGTAAATTTATGTTTAAACACAAAATTGCTACTTCATAAGGGATAACGTATATGGTCAACACGGGGAAATGCGTTGGGTAGGAAAGTTGAATCCAGGTCCGCTTGACTAGGGTCACCCGGTTGATCAGCGGTCGTGTCCCTTGATTTTTGGGACGTGACAAACTTGGTATCAGAGCCTAAGGTTTTTAAAGTTTCCTAGGATGTATCGGAGCCGTGTCTAGTAGATCCCTTCTTATTGGTGTGTTGTCGACCACATCTATAATTAGGGGGCTACATGGAAATTTTGGAAAATACCCTTTCATTATTATTTTGTATCATGCGGTGAAGTGGAAAATGAAAATATCCTTGTCTAACTCGTGCATTGTTCCGAATTTTTTAGTAAATGGCACCAAAGAAGAGAGCTCAACTCAGCCTAGATTCCAATGCCACCCCAGGAGTGGTCATGAATTCTCTACCAGATGGTTCGGGTGAGAGTGATTCCCCGACCCTGAATCTGCCTGGCCTTCCTATTCTAGACCAGAGTGTTCCTATTCCTGCTACGGCGGAGGGTGCTACAGTCCCTTCCGCTGATGACCCTGATTCTTCTTCAGTTCTAGCTCCTGGTCCCAGTGTCTCTGATGGGGACCTCAAGGGAGCTATTCATATGTTGACGCAGCTTGTGGCCTCCCAGGCCTAGAGATATCATGTTGCCCCTGCGTCCTCTAGCGGGCAAGGAGATTCTGCCGGTTCCAGAGTCAACCAGTTTTTGCGGTTGGCCCCTCCAGAGTTCGCAGGTACTGACCTAGAGGCCGATCCTCAGGATTTTCTAGATGAGATGTACAAGACGCTTCAGGTTATGAAGGCTACAGAGACAGAGGTGGTTGAGTTAGCTTCTTACAGGCTGAGGGGAGCGGCCTATTCATGGTTTGAGATGTGGGAGGATTCCCGTGGGGAGGGAAGCCCTCCGGTGAGATGGGATGAATTCGTTGATGCTTTCATGGATCACTTCTTGCCTGCCGAGACTATGGAAGCCCGTGGTACAGAGTTTGAGGTCCTCAGTATCGATGCTAGAGTCCGACGATTTGTTCAAGGCCTTAGTCCGTTGGTTGTGAATGAAGCTGCTATAGCTGCCTTGCACTCAGACATGAATTATGGGAAGATGGTGGGATTCGCTCAAGCTACAGAGGCTAGAAAGTTGAAGATAAGAATAGAGAGAGAGATTAGTAGCATGGCCCGGTCAACGGGCCACTCGGGGAGTTCACTTGGAGGAGGGAGACCAGCTCATGGGAGAGGGTCATCAAGGCCATCACAGTCTCATGCACACTCCTCAGCCAGTGCACTGCCATCCGTACACAGCTATCATCAGAGCAGTCGCTTGGGACTAGGTTCAGACAGTAGGAGACCCCATCAGTCCGGTCGTCCAGGAGGGAGGTTCCAGTAGCAGATGAGGGCTCTGTGCCCTAAGTGTGGGAGGTTTCATATCGAGCCTTGTTACTTGGATATCCCGGTGTGCTATAGATGCGGTGTGAGAGGTCATGTTCAGCGGGATTGTCGTGCGCCCAGCCAGGGCATGGGTAGGGGCACTACTCAGCCAGCTAGTTCTTCAGCCTCCACATCTTCACTGCGTCCTCCAGCTCCAGTAGGGCGTGGTGCAGTTAGGGGTGGGGTACGAGGTAGAGGTGGACCCAGTCGATTCTATGATTTGAGTGGTCGCCACAGTGCGGAGGCTTCTCTAGATGTTGTCACAGGTATTCTGAATTTACAAACCCTTGATGTGTATGCTCTTATTGATCCGGGGTCCTCTTTTCCATATGTTACCCCATTTATTGCTTCAAGTTTTGGGATAGAACCCGAACAACTTCATGAGCCGTTTTCCATGTCGACTCCAGTTGGTGATTCCGTTACAGCCACGAGAGTCTACAGGAATTATTTTGTCACGGTGTGTGGTCGGGATTCCACGGCCGATCTTATCGAGCTTGGGATGGTAGATTTTGATGTTATCGTGGGAATAGATTGGCTCTACTCATGTTTTTCTAAGCTCGATTGCCGAACCATAATTATGAGGCTCGAGTTTCCTAATCAGTCAGTTATTGAGTGGAAAGGGAATGGTGTGGTACCAAGGGGTAGGCTTATTTCCTAGCTTAAGGCCTTGAAGATGATCAAGAAAGGATGCATTTATCACGTGGTCCGGGTTACGGACACCGCTTCAGAGGTGTCTGCCCCCGAGTCCGTGCCAGTTGTGAATGAGTTTCTCGAAGTATTTGCGGACGAGCTTCCAAGGATTCCACCAGATAGGGAGATCGATTTCGGGATTGATGTATTTCCAGATACGCAGCCAATATCTATTCCACCGTACAGAATGGCGCCAGCAGAGTTGAGGGAGTTAAAGGAGCAGTTGAAGGACTTATTAGAAAAGGGGTTCATTCGTCCGAGTGTATCGCCTTGGGGAGCTCCGGCTCTTTTTGTCAGAAAGAAGGATGGGTCGCTTCGGATGTGTATTGATTATCGGCAACTCAACAAAGTCACTATCAAAAACAAATATCCATTGCCTCGGATAGATGATTTGTTTGACCAATTGCAAGGTGCTAGGTTTTTCTCCAAGATTGATTTATGGTCCGGGTATCACCAGTTAATGATCAGGGAGCAGGATATTCCTAAGACCGCTTTCAGGACTCGTTATGGGCACTTTGAATTTTTGGTAATGTCTTTTTGGCTAACCAACGCCCCAGCAACTTTTATGGATCTTATGAACCGGGTTTTCAAGTCGTTTCTCGACTCCTTCGTGATTGTCTTTATTGACGACATCCTTGTGTATTCGCGGAATCGGGAAGATCATGCTAATCACCTCAGTGCACTTCTGCAGACTCTTCATCAAAACCAGTTGTATGCCAAGTTCTCAAAATGTGAATTTTGGCTGGATTCAGTCACATTTTTGGGTCATGTTGTTTCCATAGAAGGGATTAAGGTTGATCCCCAGAAGATCGCAGCAGTGAAGGATTGTCCTAGACCAACGGCCCCGACAGAGATTCACAGTTTCTTGGTTCTAGCTGGGTATTATCGAAGGTTCGTGGAGGGGTTATCTACGCTCGCCTCCCTATTGACTAAATTGACGCAGAAAGTAGTTAAGTTCCAATGGTTCGATGTTATCCAGAAGAGATTTCAGGAATTGAAATCATGATTGACTTCGGCACTGGTATTGACTTTTCCAGAAGGTACGGAGGGATTTGTGGTTTATTATGATTCTTCAAGGGTTGGTTTGGGATGTGTGTTGGTGCAACATGGGAAGTTTATAGCGTATGCTTCCAAGCAACTCAAGAATCACGAGAAGAACTATCTGACGTATGATTTGGAACTCGCGGCAGTTGTGTTTGCATTGAAAATTTGGCGACATTATCTTTATGGGGTCCATGTGGACGTGTTCTCAGACCACAAGAGTCTTCAGTATTTATTCAAGCAAAAGGAGTTGAATCTAAGGCAGCGGAGGTGGTTGGAATTGCTTAAGGATTATGATATGAACATCTTCTACCATCCAGGGAAGGCGAATATGGTGGCCGACGCTCTTAGTCGGAAATCTATGGGTAGTGTGGCTCATTTGGAAGTATATCAGAGACCTTTGGCTCGGGAGGTTTATCAGCTGGCCAGTCTGGAGGTTTGTCTTTCGACCTCAGGCGAAGGGGATATGGTGGTGCATAACGGAGCCGAATCGTCACTTGTGGAGGAAGTCAAAGAAAAGCAGTTTAATGATCCAACATTGGAAGTTGAGTGAGGCAATTCTGAATAACAAGATTTCGTCATTTTCACTCGGCAACGATGATGGTGTTTTAGGGTTCCAAGGAAGACTATGTGTTCCGGATGTGGATAATCTTCGGGAGAGGGTAATGGCGGAGGCTCATAATTCCAGGTATTCCATGCACCCAGGTTTTACGAAAATGTATCACGATCTCCGAGAGATTTATTGGTGGAGCGGTATGAAGAGGGGTGTGGAAGACCTTGTATCTAGATGTCCGAATTGTCAGTAGGTTAAGGTCGAGCATCAACGGTCCAGTGGGTTGACTCAGCTTATGGAAATACCTATGTGGAAATGGGAGATGATCAATATGGACTTCGTGGTAGGGTTACCTCGCACTCAGCACAAGTTCGACTCAATTTGGGTAATAGTGGATCGACTCACGAAATTAGCTCACTTTTTGCCAGTCAAGTCCACCGATACTGCAGAACAGTATGCTCAATTATATATCAAGCAAATAGTCTGACTACATCGTAATCCAATTTCTATAATCTCAGATCGAGGGGCCCAGTTAACAGCTAATTTTTGGATGAAATTCCAGCAAGGTTTGGGTACTCAGGTAAATCTCAGCACTACTTTCCACCCCACAGACGGACGGTCAAGCGGAGTGGACTATTCAGACGCTTGAGGATATGTTACGGGCTTGTGTTTCGGATTTCAAAGGTAGTTGGGATGATCACTTGCCGCTTATCGAATTTCTTACAATAATAGTTTTCATGCTAGTATTTAGATGGCCCCGTTCGAGGCATTGTACGGAAGGAGGTGTAGGTCCATAATTGGATGGTTCGAAGTTGGTGAGGCAGAATTGTTAAGGCTAGATCTTGTGCATCAAGCAATGGAAAAAGTTAGAGTCATTCAGGAGAGGATGAAAACTGCTCAGAGCCGTCAGAAATCCTATGTGGACGTTCGCTGTAAAGATTTAGAGTTCCAAGTAGATGATTGGGTATTCCTGAAGGTGTCTCCCATGGAGGGAGTCATACGGTTAGTGAAGAAAGGGAAATTGAGCCCTAGGTATGTTGGGCCGTATCGGATTGCTCAAAAGATAGGACAGGTGGCCTATCGGCTGGAGTTTCCCCCTAAAATGTCATTAGTGCACCCGGTGTTCCATGTGTCTATAGTGAAGAAAGTGGTTGGAGATCCATCCGCCATCGTTCCAGTTGATACTATTGAGGTGAATGAAGAATTATCACATGAAGAAGTTCCGGATTCCATTCTTGATAGGCAAGTCCGAAAATTGAGGAACAAATAAATTGCTTCAGTTAAAGTGTTATGGCGAAGTCAGCGAGTCAAGGAAGCCACGTGGGAAGCGGAAAAGGAAATGAAAGAAAAATATCCTCACTTGTTTGGTTAAGTCTAGTAGTGATCATGCGAAATTTCATTTCTAAGCAATTATAAGTTGTGTTCAATTTTGTGCAAACACACTCTATCTCCCCCCCCCCCCCCCCCCCCCCCCTAAATGCTCTACTATTCTGACTTCTCAAGTTGTGTCATGATTGTATATGTTGTGACAATTTGGGTAATATGCAACCCCTTTGAAGTAAATAGAGTTATGAAATGCATGTGATAGTTAAATGATTAATAGAAGTGTAGATTGGTAATGATTAATTGAAATGTATATGGTCTATTGGAGTGATTGAATTGTATGGGACTCATTAAAGTGACCAAATTTTGTGCAAGTATGTGTCATTAATTGAACCATGTGTAAAATTGTGGTGTAAAAAGAATGAACTATGTGTAGTTGTTAAAGTGATTAAAAATGTGCAAGATGTTGAGGAAACAAAGTTATATACCAGTTGTGGGGGTAACAGAAATTGTGTAATGGTGCTTGGAAATGTGATTCGGGGGATCTTTGGCAGGTATATAGGCCTAATAACAAAGGAAACTCTAGCAAAATTTTCAGAAAATATCGAAGTTAGTGAAAATTAGGGGTTGGCATGTCATGTTTTCAAAACCAAATGCATTCCCGATCCTCATTCGAGGACGATTGACTTTAAGGGGGGAAGATGTAATGACCCGTAGAATTTATATTTGAAATAATGCCCGAATAAGTTCCCGAGTTGTTATATCTGTATAAATTCTTAAAACGGACCCATTTTTAGTAAAAAGCACCCCGGAATTTGAAAGATATAATTTTCAAAAATTGGGCGTTATGCGACGCACTATGCGATTGCATAACGGGTATGCGGACCGCATAATGGTCGCACACATGGGCAGATTGTTGGTTGATTTCCCAATGCACACGCAAGTGTACGTGGTCGACAAGTAATATAGGATTTTAAGTCCAGATATCGTACCCACAGGGACTTGTGATTAACTATCAACTAAACTAAACTCAAACAAATATTTTACTAAAATTAATCTAAAATAGTAAATTAAGAGATTAAAGAGACAACTAACTTAAAGACGAATTCAATGTAATTTGATATTCTAGAGTTATGGGTTGGCAAACAATCACGTTGAGTTTTCGACCTAAATCTTCAAATCAGGTTTATTGATTGACGAGGTTAATATTGCTCGTAGCCTTCTCCCGAAGTACAACTCGCCTATTCAAGCTAACCTAACGCCTATATTCCTATGGAATCAGGATTAACAAGAACGCATTAATAATTCCCGTATAATAACCAAGCAAGGCGATTAGGTATATTCCTATCCTAACCGCAAATCCGCTCCCCTGAAGGGTTAAGATCTTGCTCTACCCAATCTTATATGCAATCTAGAATTCCCTCTCCCGAGTTCAACCCTAGATTCGTAGATAGTATTCAATTGGTGATCAAGCAATTAAATAATTAAGCGCAAGATTGAATAAACAAACCAATTAAGATAAAACAATAAGAATAATTCAAGCTTCAACTACAACGTTCATGTAACACCCAAAACTCTAGAACTAATAAACTATGAAACTAAAAGAAGAGACGAGAAGAAAAACTAAGTAGAATCCTCTTTCAAGCGTGGTGTGTTCCTCCACATCAAC
>ML392521.1:754-16915 GCA_005239525.1 Nicotiana knightiana | reverse complement strand
GACGTATTTGCATCCGTTTAGCTCCGTTTCCATTTCCAATTCACCTACACATAAAATAAACCCCATTAGGCACATACGACGTGTATTTTTATCATTAAAGCACATAAAATGCAAGGTATATAATGCTTAAAATCATGAATTCTAGCCACGCATCACAGATCACTGCCCAAATTGAGGACAACTATGCGGCCCAGAATGTATGCGGACCGCATAGTTGTCGCATTCTTGCCCCTTTCATTTTTGTGAGGGAGGTTATGCAACGCACTATGCGATCACATAACAGGTATGCGGACCGCTTAGTGATCGCATACCTGGGTAGTGTGTTTTCTAACTTTGGCCCATTTTGAGGGCCATTATGCGACCAGAATGCGGACCGTAGAACAAGAATGCAATCAGATCGCATTCCTGACCGCACTCCTGTGTCGGGGCTCCTATTTTCCAATTTTTAAAACCCGGCCCCCTGTTAAATAAAACACCCCACCCCTTCATTTTTAACCATTTTCTGAACAAAATAAGAGAGAGGGGAGAGGTTTCTTGAGAGAGAAAGCTTCATCTTTATTGGATTTTCAAAGTCACTCAGGCCTGGAAATTTCGAGTAATCATCTTCTTCTTCATTCTAACAGGTAAGAATCCCCAACCCTTTCCATTAGTTTTCAAGTTTTAAACAAAAGGGGACTCCCATGAATTGATTCTTGAAAATATAAGTTTATACCTAGCATGCATGTTCATTAATTGTATTAATCTAGTAAAAGGAAGTGGGTTGGAGTAAATATTCTCAAAGGAGAGGGTGGTAATCTAAGGGGTCACATATTATTCGATAAAATGCCTTAACGAGTTTGAATTGTATTCATGATTCCCAATTCTAAGATCAATGTGTTACATTATGAACTAGATTGACGGTACTATACGGTTCGGTGAATTGTGAATATAGGTTTTAAGGAATTTCGACTCCAGGTATGTATGGCTAACCTTAATCTCCGTAAAATCACCATGTTGATGCCCAAATATACGGTATGAGTTTCTTGTGCAGTAACTATGAACAAATTGTCTGTGGAATGAATGTGTTGAAATGTAAGACTTGCTAAATGTCTAAATTCTAAAATGTGATGGTATGAAATGATGGTAATGAACTAAATGTGTGTATGTACTTATGTACTAAGGGCTATGTAACAAGTGACGAAAGAAGGTCGGGAATTGATTTAATTGAACTTCATGATCATGGAAATATCTTATATGATGCACTATTGGTAAGATTTATTGTGGCTTGGCTTCTTTTGAGTTGTTGATCGAAATGAAATCATATTCTTGTTGATTAACACCTTTGTGGTTAGATGATTGGATGGTAAGAACTATTGTGAACACATGATTGTTTGGTTGTTATGAAATGGTATTCTTGATGGTTTGAAGCCATGTGATTGAATTGTGAATTGTTGTTGTTTCCTATGAATTATGATGTCCGGTGGGATCGGGTTGCATGCCGCAACACGAAGGAATAAGGGTGGAGAGGTAAAAAGGGTGGAATGTAAATTGTCCGGTGGGATTGGGTTGCGCGCCGCAACATAATAAATGATGTTGAAATGTGATTGTCAGGTGGGATCGGATTGCGTGCCTCAATAGGAAGTAATAAGGGTGGAATGTTGAATAGGAACAAGGGTGGAGTGTGATTGTGTTGAGATGAAAAATCTGTGAGACCCTTAATTGCAATTTTTCTGCATCACTGTATATTACGTGTTGGTTTGCTTAACTGTTTGCTACCTGTGCATTTCCTGATTTTACTTAGAGTAAAGTTTGTTCATACATACTAGTACTATTCAATGGTACTAACGTCCCTTTTGCCAGGGGCGCTACATTTTTATATTAAATGTAGGTGGTTCCACAGTAGGCAATTCAGCCCACCGTCAGTAGTGCCTCCTCTCCATCCCGTCAGCTGTACTGGTGAGCCCCACTTCCTCTCTGGGCCGTGTGTGGTTCATGCCACTTCCTTTTGATTCTGTTATGTATTGTAAGGTATAGTTGGGTCCTTGTTGCCGGCAAGTATTGTATAAGTCCTTAGTATTCGTAGAGGCTCCGTAGACACACTGTGGGTGATGTACATATGTATTTTGGGGTAGTAACTGTGCGTGCTCGAAATGGTGGTCCACGTTGGTAAATGAATGTATGTACATATCATGTATGCTTTTGGATAATCAAATGTTGAAAATGTTAAAAAGGTAAAAAGGAACTCAATTTGTAAATCTATGTTTAAACACAAACTTGCTACTTAATAAGGGATAATGTATATGGTCAACACGGGGAAATGCGTGGGGTAGGAAAAGCGAATCCAGGTCCGCTTGACTGGGGTCACCCGGTTGAGCTCCGGTCGTGTCCCTTGATTTTTGGGGCGTGACAAACTTCATGGTGGTTAAAAAATAAAGAGGGAAAACAGTGAGAGATAGTAGAGGTAGACGATGGCGGTGGCCCTGTGATTTTTCTTGTGAGTGTCACCAATTCAGTTTGTTGGGTTAGTGGAACGAGATTGCTGTTTGAATAACGAAGGAAGAAGAAGAATAAGAAGAAGAATAAGAAGAAATGAGACAGAGAAGGGGCCGGTACAGTGGAGGTTAGTGCTGCTTGGAGGAATTTTTTAGTGACCTTCCATTTTCGGCGTTTTTGTTGTGATGTGAGGGAAGAGAAGAGAAAAGAAGAGAAGAGAAGAGGGAAGAGATCGAGGTGAGAGAGGGGGGTTGGGGTCATGTCTAGTGGTTTATTTTGAAGGTGGAGAGGTTTAAGGTCGGGTAATGGGGCGAAAATGGTAGGGAGGTTCTGGTGGCTT
Source organism: Nicotiana knightiana (assembly GCA_005239525.1). Taxonomy (NCBI): domain Eukaryota; kingdom Viridiplantae; phylum Streptophyta; class Magnoliopsida; order Solanales; family Solanaceae; genus Nicotiana; species Nicotiana knightiana. The sequence continues at coordinate 14,103 of ML392521.1, read as the reverse complement.
TGAGTGAGGGTGAAAGAAGAAATGGTAGGGGAAGAGGACGATGAGATGGCATTAGGTAGTGTGACTTGGCAGCTGACATGGAAAAAACAGAGTGGGTCAGCTGCCATAGTGTAGATCTGTTAGGCTTAGGGGAAATTTTTAAAAGGTTATTAACAGTAGGGGATAAATTGGACGAATAGTATAATGGGTGGAAGAAGTAAACAATATAGTATAGTAGAGGGGCAATTTTCGACCTTTTCCCTTCTTATTACTATGTTAATCCAAACAACCCAAAATCTTCAGATTCCTCTTGAGTTCCTTTCAGGATAACACTTTTCTTTCCCATTACACTACAGACCTCAATCAAAACTCATCCCAAGTAATCCCATTATGAAACCACATCATCCTAAGACTCGTAAACAATTTATTCCCTCTCATGCACCCAATAGTATCTCAAACCGAAATGCCCGCTCTGAAGAGATTTTCTTTGAATCCTAATGTTTCTTTCATATTTCTAATACTGAAATTTAGAATCAATAATAATATAGAAATACTACAAGTCTCGGCACAATGTAATGCAAATATCAAATCTTAGCCACACAAAAAAGCTAAAAATCTTTATGCACCACATATGAATCTTGAACCCATTAGAACATTTTCAAGAGTCATCCACTCTGCCCTAATTGGTATGCACCAAATGACTTGTGCTCCATTAGCACACAAATACTTTAATAAGAAACTCCCATATTTAAGCAACCGAGTGAATGCTTTCTCCTTACACACTATATCAACAACGAATATCAAACATGAGTCCTTCCATAACCCTTTATACTAATAAAGCATATTACATCATGCATCCAGAAAATTCCTTACATAAATCATCCTGTTTAATTTATAATTGATCCACAAGTATACCTTGGTCCAAACTCTAATATAACACATGATCATGCAATTTGATCATCGATTTAGACCCAGTTGGCTCAAAGATACAAAACATATCATCTTATAACCAACAATACTCTTCCTTCGTAACTGCCATGGTCTCGCACTATTATTCAGTTGAATTCCTCATAAGCTCATGTAGTACTATGCAAAACACACTCCAAGCTATCTTCCAATGCCTACTCATCCTTGTGGCGATCATGAAAACTTCCTCAAGCGATGCGGACTCTAATCATAGTATGTGCATTCCATGAAATAGAAGGAAATCTCTTCATAGTATCGTCCTAGGAACCACACAGCCTCAAACCTTCTCGCAAGCGATAACACAACTGCTTAGCCTCAAACTAACATCTTTCTATAACCCTAACATGGTCACAACTACTATGCAATCAATTAATCTTCCTGAGTCTACACTTGTAAACAATATATAAGAATCCATTTCATTACTTAAATGAAAAATTGAATGATCCACCAACACATGCACATCTTAACATTATACAACACACCGATAAGATCACCACAAATCTATAGCCCTTCGTATCCCAAGAAAATCCTTCCAAAGTCACATGCCAAAAATTGAAGTATAGTTCTCATTCATAAAATACTCATCATATAGCTATCTTTTAACTCACTGATCCACCGATACCACTCCTAGGGATACTACTAGACATAAGAGTGCAAAGGCACATACTCACACAACTGAATTTGCCGAGCCCAACCTGCAGTCTAAACCTGGCCTTAAGTCCTCCAGACTGGTCTACCTTCACAACACATAAACACATCTCGCACGTCATCTATGACATCACAAGTCATCGGTGCACAATAGATAAGGAGTGATCGACATCACATACGAGTGAATAGAAAGAAATGGAAGATACATGCTTGAAGCTGAATCAAGGCCGCATGATAAGGAAAAAAGAAGGTGAAGTTTCCTAGATGCCCTGTAGCCTCTCGAAGATAAGTATGGACGTCATCATTCTGATCCACGAGACTTTACTAGACACTCGCTTATGACTCGTAGAACCTATCAACCTATGATTATGACTCGTAGAACCTATGAACCTAGGGCTTTGATACCAACCCAATCCCATTATCAATAACAAGTATGGTTGGAGTGTGCAACCTGATCCTAATATCAATAATAAGTATCATTGCAGTGTGCAACCCAATCACAATATCAATAATAAGTACCATTTTGCGTGTAACCGGACCCCAATATACCAATTAATTTGAAAATGCCCAATAACAACAAAATATGGAAAAACTCACAACATAATATAAAAGAAAACTAAAATTCATAATTCACCAAACCTTTTCATTTTTTAATTTTGGTTAATGGTGATCTTAACATTTCTTCTCATATTTGCAGGCCTCGGTGCTTTACCACAATACCTTCCTCCTGTATAGAGAAGAGCTGAGCCAACTCGAGGCCAAAGCCAGAGAGCTCACTGAGAAGAGAGACATGCACAAACTTCTCAGTGAGCAACATGAAAAAGAGGCAGAGAGCCTTCGAGCCAAGTTGGATGCGGCTTAGAAAGAACAGGCCGATCTTGGGGAACATATAAAAATCTTTGAAGTTAGTGATGACGAGCTAGACACGGTGACTAATAGTCAGAACTCGAAGGTCTAACAGGAGCTTGATCGAGCAGAGATGAACGTGCTAAAGGTCGAGGCCAAAGAATGGAAAAGCAACTTTAAATGATGAGAGAGAAATTTGAGGCACAGTATCAGAGAGTCGAGGAGCTCCAATCTCAACTGAGCTCAGTTACTTCCGATTGGGAGGCCCTTGTAAAAGAGCTTAAAGCAGCCAAGTTGAAGTTGAAATAACCAAGGTCGACGCTGATGAGATGGTGGCCTAGTATAGAGCCGATGCCGAGGCAGCACAGGACCGCTTGAAAGACATTGTTGAGTATGAGAAATGGCAGTCCCGAAGGGAGGCCCTCGAGGAGGTTCATGCTCAGGGTTTTTATTTGTTGGCCAAGATCAAAAATTCTAAGAGGCTCGAGGCTGAGGACAAGAAGTCGTCTTACCCGAGGACGAAGAATAAAAAGATTTTGAGGGTTCCGGAGGTTCAGGGGGTGGAGAAGACCCTAATGGTCCCAGTGATGAGGCGCGCTCCGGCGAAGACTAAGCCACTTAGATGCCTCGCAGATGTTTTTGCTTTTCTGCTTTTTTGTATTATCTTCCTTTTTTGTTGAGGCCGTTTGTCCTTTGTAAAAAATCTTTTGATATATATATATATATAAGGCTTTTTCCCTTCAACAAATTCCAAGCTCTTTTTTTTTCTTACGATTGCAATAATATCGAATGCCTTAGCACGTTACAACTAGGTCTTGTTCGGAGGTTCGAATAGGCCTTATTCTCGATATTATTTTGCTTTAAAATTCCTGGGTGGCTCGGTATGACTGGGAGCTATCCCATTAGAATATTTTGGATTATAATTTGCCGAGGGTAGCCTTTTTTAACCGGTTTAGAAATCTTAAAGGCCTTATGTTTTGATCACGATTCGCGAACGTTTCTGAGCCATTCTAGGACGGTCGTAGACTTTTTTATTTGGGTGTTTCCCAATGGTATTTGTGAGCATGTAATTTTTAACCTACTATATATTCCTACAAAATTCAATAAATTAATTAGTGTTATAAACCTTTGTTGAATTTCAATGTCTGTGTGCGAATTATTTTCATTACATAAATCATAATTTGTCTTTTAAAATTCATAAATGATTTAAAGTTGCATGATTCGGTGCATAACTTTAATTATTTTATTGGAAAATTACGGAAAATTATTCTTCAAATAATTACAAATGTTAACTAGAAATTTCACCTTTATATTTACTCATTGATTAAAATGTAAACTAGAGTTGGAGCTAATTAATATATTATTTGTAAATGATTGAAATAAATAAAAACAAAAATGTTGATTATTTGACACAAAGTAGATTTAATGATTAATTTATTCATTTTTTCTAACAAAATTGTGAAATTTACTCCTTAAATGACATGAGTATTAAATTAAATGGTATTACTCTTAATTAATTTATAATTAGACAAAGACTAAGTTAGAATTAATTACTACATTTTTGTTGAGTTTTGATTTAATTCAAATTAACTAATTAGTTTAGATTAGCTTAAAGGGGGATTAAAATCGGACCTGGGCCAAAATTACCCAGGCCCAAACCCCTTCTCTATACACAAACGAGCCAGCCCAAATCCTTAAATTTGGCTTGCCCCAGCCATAAATCAAACAACCCCGTTTTGTACCCTCCAATCCTAGCCATTGGATCGATTTGATCTGACGGCTCCCAAACTCCCCCCTCTAAACTATATAAGTGTTCGAACGGACCCCTACCCCCCTAGAACACCGCCCACTCTCTCGTCTCTCTCCCTAGACCAAACCCTAGCCGCCCTCAAACACTCACCGCCTCCGCCGGCCGTAAATAGCCTACCAGCGGCGGAGCTTCTCCAATCAACCCCAAAATTATACCAGACCATCTCCCCCGCCTCCTCAGTCACCTCCCGTCATTAATTCCACCAAAATCCCACCCAAAATCATCTGATCTTAGACCTAAGAAATCTGAAAACCTAGAAATCCATATTCGGCCGAATTGAAGATGTTTAATGGCTCTCACCTTCATAGACCGATAGATCTCATCGATGGCTATTTATTTATATGGGTTTGAGTCATTTTTAAACCCCGCCAAAATCCGGCCGAAGTCCGGTGACTTCAAACTTTCTGGCCAAATCACCCTACAGGTAATTCCCCCTTCCTTGCTATTTTTTGTTTTTACCAGCATGAGTATGTCGTGTTGAATCTTGTTTTTTATTATTGTTGTGTCACTATTTCATGGCTAAATTTTTTGTTTTCCTTCATTTCTTTCTTCTACCTATTTACATTCCTTCCTCATTGTTTAGTTTAGGCTCTAAATGTATTTCCTGACAGCCATGTTTTAATTTGTTCTCGTCAATTAAGTAATTAGGTTTCTTTGATAATCATGTTCCCTAAATTAGGTCTTGTCACTGTTTGCATGTATGACTGTTCCTCCTTGATTCGCATCATATTCGATTTGATTAATTCAGTGTTAACATGTTGTGCCTATTCGTGACTATTTTGCAACTATGTTCAGTCACTTAAGCTTTCCTGTTAATCATCGCTGATTTATTAGGTGTTCTACTTATTAAAATTAACAGTTGTCTTTATTGATTCATTTTACTAGTATATAATACTTGTTTTTATTCGGTTATCAGTGTTAAATTAGGAGTCTATAGCCTTACTAGTTCATGGCTGCCTCATTGATTAATGGTTCTATGAATGACTTAGTTGCTAGATTAATTAGGGCTTAGTTAATTTTGAGCAAGTTTAACATTCAGGGCTGCCTTAATAAGATTGCTTAGTAAGTTTAACCCAAATGAGTAACCTTTTAGCTAAGTCCTAAAATATGTCTAACATAATTAGTTTAGGATTAATTAACTAAACAAATTAGTTAACCTAGGCTTAATAGTTAGTTAAGTTTATGATTTTAGGAAATTTAGTTGAATTAACAAAATTTAAATCAGTTAACTTAGGTTAAGGAGTTAAATTGATTTACTTGCATTAATTAACAAGCTAAACCTAGTTGACTAATAGGGACTTAATCAATTAACCTTTAATTAGTTAACCTAACCCTAGTCAAGAACAACCCCTAGTTAACTAAAATGAGTTAATTAGTTTTTAACTAACCAAAGTTAAATAATAACCCAAGTGAGTAACCTTGATTACCCAATGGTAAATTCAGGGACTCCAAGGGGTACAATAGGTAATGCAGACTTAGGAAATTAGAATTTTAAGGGGAAAAAGGGTCTTTTAATGGGTAGGAAAGTTCTAGAATAGGGGCAGTTGTCCCAAAGATAAGGTGGACAGCTGCCCTATGCACTATTTTAAGCTTTTGGATTGGGAATATTCCAAATAATAACCCGTTCCCAAATATCTTATAAATCCCCCTCCCTTTAGTCTAAGGAGGACTTTTTTGGGGGACAATCTAAAAAGAAAAACACTCTCTTCTAGCTGCTGAAACATTCTGAAAAATACAGAAGTATCTTCCATTCAAAAACAAAAAAAAATTTCAAGAAAAGCATTGTTAGAAAGGAAAATCTGACTTCTTTTTTTTTTTTTGAAAACAAGCTCACAAATAGATGGCCTAGTTCAGCTCCTATTTTCTCTCTTTGGATTCTGATTTCTGGAAGTGTTTCTTCAAGCATTCATACTCAAGATTTATGGTTTAATTCTTGCTGGACTGCTTGGGTTTTTCCTTGGTTTATTCTATTTTTTGTTGCTGCTGAATCCTCTTTCTTCTTGCTGATTGTGGTCCATACTTGACCTTTATTTGGTCAAGTCTTTTGCTATTTCTCTCCAAAGGTATGTAACAATGAACTTTAGATAGAGTTATTGAATCCAGAACTTGTATTAAATTTGTTACTCCATGTTGTGTTTTTTCTTCAAGATTGTATGAATCTGAATCTCCTTCTCCTCCATTCTTGATATAAAACTGAAGTAAGGTTACTATTATTTGAATGTATGTATGCAATTCTTGGAATCAACTTGGTTATTTGCTAAATTTCTGTTAATACATTTAGTAGTTGGTAGTTAGATGTTAATTTCATATGTGTTTAGCATGTTAGAGTAATTCGCACTAGGGCAGATGAGTTTGATTCCTTAATAATCAAACGCATCCCATGATGAGTGCATAAATATTGGTATATTGGCTGAAGTTACCCTTCAAAAGGGGTATAAAGTATGTAGTTGAGAAAGGCATTAGAGTGAGAATCTGAACCCTTGATGGTCAGAATTCATCCTCTAAAAATGCCTAGATAAGCAAAGTTCATATAGAGTTTAGAATTATGTTAGTATTAGCACTTGGGTAGATGAATCTGGCTTTTTAATAGTCAAATTCACCTCTAGGTAGTGCATAAACAGTAGCTTAGGATGCTGAAAATCACCCTTTACGAATGTAAAGTGGATAATCAAAGGCTCATTAGAGGAAAGAATCTGAATCCTTTATGATCAGATTTATCCTCTTAAAAATGCCTAAATAACCCAGTTAATGAATTAATATAGACTGAAGGTACAAAGTATGAAAATGACATCCCGTAGTTGAGTTGATCATTTTATGATCATATTCACACTGAGAAAGTACATAAATAATTCTGCCAGATAGTATGGTTTAAATACACGCAATATCATGATTAAAACTAACCTCTTCATGGTCAGTTTGGTTTTGGTAGTTGCACAACACCTAAATTATATCGAGGGTGTTCTACATATTACAAAGAGAAGGCTCAAATGTAAGGCCTCAAGGGAGTTTCGAGTCAGCAAATTAGTCAAAATTTTCATTCTAGTTTTCTTTCTTCTGGAAAATGTATCTTGATAGTAGTAGTCAAGCTGTAATTTATTTTCAGAACTGTTGTAATATAAGATTGGACATTATATTTGTAATTTCAGGAAATGTGTGTATTTAGTTTCAGATTTTAAACTAGATTCGAACGGACACTTTTAGACAGTTTAACATTTGAAAATGGGCCAAACTATTAACAATGGCTTGACATAGTTTCAAATAGCTTGAACGCGGTTTCTGGGGCTTAAAAATACGAAAAGCTTTTAGCCATTAAATACAAATTTTCAGGCATCAATTGTTTAAGTATTCAGATTTGATTAAAAAATACAAAAGTGTTGTTTTTCGAAACCCCGTTTCTACAACTTTGTGCTCAAATTGGTCTGCCTAAACGCCCTGTAAATACCCATTTGAAATTCTGAGAAAAAATGATTATTCTTAGATCAAAAGAATTTTGAAGTATATACAAATATGATATTGTCATTTAAAGCGTTTCTCATCAAATCCACTTCGTGTTTTTCGCATTCCATAATCCATAACCACACGTAGGATTTAGTATATGAAACATATATGCATGGGTCTAGGATATCTGAATTTGATAAAACCATTCAATTAATGATCTATGTGTTTATTTGACCTTTTAAGTATGTGATTTGTCAACCTGTAATTTTTCCTCGTTAATATGCTGTGATTAAGATGTATAGTTACTCTCTCTTGTTCAATATCCAAATTAGGATTGGCCAAAAAGAGTTGAAATAATTTAAGGCTAAATGTGGTCGTAGCCCAAAATATGATGTCCTTTAGGCTAGTGAACTTAATTTTAGATAATCCTCTATATATCATGTAGGTAGAAAAGTATTCCTTTAGTTTGAAATTTAGTAAGTAATCGAAAATTACTTCAAAAAACCATAACCTACACTCGGGCGTGGCAACTCGTGCCCCCGACCCTCAACTTCAAACAATAATAAAAATCACATGTTGTAATTACGGGTGCATTTCATGTGGCGTGGTTATAATGTGTCCAAAAACAAGTAAGTGCACGACATCGTGACTTATTCATAGATAAATCCATAAGTATTAAAAGCGGTTTTTTAAAAGTGAAAAAAGCCTAAAAAAGCACAATAGGTTTAAAATATGTAAATAATTAGATGATTAGGTCAAATATTAATAGTTAAGCGACCGTTCTAGAACCACGGAATTCGGGAGTGCCTAACACCTTCTTCCGGGTTAATAGAATTCCTTACTCGGATTTCTGGTCGCAGAAAAATAAAAACAGAGTCAAAATTTCCTCGGTTTGGGATTTTTAAAAACAAAATGGTGTCCCGGAGCATCGTCAAAAATTGGGTGGCGACTCTGAAATAATAATAAGTCCCAAAACCGAATAATGTCACTTTAATTGGAAAAACTCCCTTATTACCCTCATCGGTGAAAAAGGAGGTGTGACAGTATTATTACCCCAAGCCATCTGGGCTTCCCCAAGATAACGTACCCGAATAATGATGGTCGTAGCTGTTAAAGTTCGTGGAGTACCTAATATGCTCAGTGCCTCCGGGCATTTTTATCTCGGGTCATTCGGTCTTATTTTGGACAACAGTCCCTGAGTGAGGCGGCCCTTGGGCTCAATGTTTTTAGGGGACAAAATGTAAGAAAAAGTTTTTAAGGGACAAGATATTTATCCGCAAGGTAGAAACTTCCTTTCATTTCTGCGAGCAATTTACAAGGTTATATTTGTGTACAAGCTTTGTGTTAGGGCTCAGGCGGTCCATGTGGGCACGGTTCATTTGACCGTTTGGCCTTACAATAGATCATATCAACTGATCCTAGACTATTCGAGCGCAAAGTTTCTTCCCTTGCTAACATCATCATCCGATCATAGAGAAGCCTTGGATACTGTTGATGTGATCTTTGATAGCGGTTCATGATCTGTCTTTGATTCTAAGTTAGCACGATCCATTGTTACCTTGATAAAAATCTTGCCGGAAAACCCATTTGGGACAAAATCGGTTCAAGGGGAAACGAGGGCAATGTGTGCTTTCAGGCCTAAAAATTGTATCGTTCCTTGTCGGTTACCTGCAAGTGTTAGTTCAAAATATAAATAAAATAAATGAATGGGGACGTACCATAGAAGTAATATTGTTTCAAGTGAGTTATATTCTAGTTGTTCGGTAGTTGTTTTGCTAGAATATCATCATCTAAAACGGTAACTCTAGAGGCTGCCTTTGCTTTACATTCCGAAAGTAGGCGAAGAATTGTACCTATACTTAGCAGTATCCGAAGTAGAGGTAAGTGGATTTTTTGTCCGGGAAGAGGAAGGTATGCAATTTCTAATATATTATGTTAGCAAGACTCTAGGCGAGGCCGAAACTAGATATCCTCACTTGGAGAAATTGGCCCTCGCTTTGCTAAGCGCCTCTAGAAAGCTAAAAACCATACTTTCAATGACACCCTCTATGTGTTGTAACTACTTACACGTTGAGGAACATAATGCATAAATTCGAGCACTCGAGATGATTGGACAAATGGGCCATCGAAATCAGCTGGTACGATATTGAATGTTGGCCTCGCACCGTCATCAAGTCTCAAATTTTGGCAGACTTCTTGGCTGACTTTACATCGAGCCTAATACCCGAGGTCGAGAGAGAGTTTTTGTTAAACTCGGGGACTTCCTCGGGGATCTGGACCCTCTTTACGTACAGTGCCTCGAACGCAAAGGGGTTCATACTTGGCATTGTATTATAGCCACCAATCGGTAATGTAATTAGGCAATCTATTAGGACGGTAAAGTTGACTAACAATGAGACCAAGTATGAGGCCATGATTGCAGGTCTCAAGCTGGCCAACATCTTGGGGGCATAGGTGATCGAATCTATATGGGACTCCCTCCTTTTGAAGAACCAAGTTAATGTGACGTTTGAATTCAGAGAGGAACGAATGCAGAGGCACCTGGATAAAATCCAAGTAACGTTACATCGGTTAAAGAAGTGGACTTTACAAAATGTACCTTGAGACTAAAACACTAAGGCCGATGCTCTCACTAACTTGGGATCATCGGTAGACAACGATGAGTTTAGCTCAGGAGCAGTCGTAAAACTCATGAGATCCGTAGTGGAAGAAGGTCACGCCGAGATAAACTCAACAAGCCTAACTTGGGACTGGAGAAATAAGTATATTTAGTATCTTAAGACTGGAAAAATTGCCTTCGGATCCTATGAAATCGAGAAAAACTCTGCGCACGAAGGCAGCCCAGTTCAGCTTGTCCGAAGATAGCACCATGAATGTTCGATGGTCCACTCGCTATATGTCTAGGACCAGGAGACACCGAGTTTGTTCTAAGAGAAATCCACGAAGGCACCTACAGAAATCATTCAGGTGCCGAGTCATTAGTTTGGAAAATAATTAGAGTCGGCTACTACTAGATCGACATGGAAAAGGACGCGAAGGAATTCGAACGAAAATGTGACAGATGTCAGAAGCATGGTCCAATGATTCACCAACCCGGGGAGCTGCTAGATTCGGTCTTATCACCCTGTCCATTCATGAAATGGGGGAAGGACATTGTCGCCCCCTTCCATAGGAACCCGATAAGGCTCAATTTATATTCTTATGACTGACTATTTTTTAAATGGATGGAAGCCCATGAATTTGAGAAAGTCGGGGAGAAGGAAGTCATCAATTTCATTTGGGACCATAAAATATGTCGATTCGGAATGCCAGCCGAGATCGTGTGCGACAATGGGAAACAGTTCATCGGCAACAAAGTAAGCAAGTTTTTTGAAGACCATAAGAGCATAAGTATTCTTTCAACACCTTATCACCTTAGTAGGAACGGGAAAGAGGAGTCGGCGAACAAAACCATACTCCAAAACCTCAAATAGAGATTGACCGACGCCAAAGGAAAGTGGAAAGAAATATTGCCCGAAGTCCTTTGGGCGTACCTATACGACCTCAAAGTCTAGTATCGAGGCCACCCCGTTCTCACTGGTTTACAGCGTCGAATATCTAATACCAGTCGAGGTAGAAGAGCCGTGTCTCAGGTTCCCCTATGCAACCGAAGAGTCAAACAACAAGCAACAGTGGTCTAGTAGTAGAATAGTACCCTGCCACGATACAGAATAGGATTCGATTCCCGGCTGGTGCATCTGAGTGCTAGTACTATAATGAAAATTTACCAATGGTCTAGTGGCAGAATAGTATCTTGCCACAATACAGACCCTAGTTTGATTCCCATACAGTGCATCTTCCCGAGTTCAGCTTCATATAGTACTTCTTCAATATGTCGAAGGTTTCCTGCAAATATTCCAAATGGTCCTCTGCACGCAGGGACTTGACTAACATGCCATCAATGTAGACCTCCATTAATTTCCTTATTTGTTCTTCGAACATCCAATTTACTAGGCATTGGTAAGTGGCACTAACATTTTTTAGTCTGAATGGCATTACGTTGTAGCAGTAGGTACCGTATTTAGTGATGAAGGAAGTTTTTTCCTGATCATCCGGGTCCATCCGAATTTGGTTGTATCCGGAATAGGCATCGAGGCTGAGAATATTTTGATCGATCGTAGCATCGATCATGCGATCGATGTTGGGCAAAGGGAAAGAGTCCTTGGGGCATGCCTTATTCAGATCTTTATAATCCACACACATTCTTAATTTATTCCCCTTCTTGGGGACTACCACTACGTTTGCTAACCAATACGGATATTTAACCTCCCAAATGGACCCTATTTTAAGAAGTAGATTACCTCATCTTTGATGAATGCATGCTTAACTTCGGATTGAGGTCTCAATTTCTGTTTGACCGGACGGAACTTCAGGTCCAGGCTCAGCTTGTATATGGTTATTTTTGGCGAGATCCATGTCATATAAAGGTGGGACCAAGAGAAACAATTTATGTTAGCTATAAGAAATTGAATGAGTTTTTTCCTGAGCTCAGGACTTAACCACGTTCCTAGGTATACCTTTCAATCGGGTAGATGATCGATCAATATGACCTGTTCCAGCTCCTCGACTGTCGATTTAGTTGCGTCAGAATCATCGGGGGCTATAAAAGACCTAGGAACCCCGTAATCATCATCTTCATCAGTCTCCTGCTTCTCTGGTTGGGTCAGGGCTAGTGTTGGTAATTTCTATTGAGCTTCTTTCTTTGTGATCGAACTTGGCCCTTTGTTGTTGCAAGTGTAGATATCAGAATCGCCTTTTCAACCTCAAACATTTCCTTTGCGACTAGCTATTCTCCATAGATTGTTTTAATCGCTCCTGGCATTGGGAATTTTAACACTTGGTTTAGAGTCGGGGGCACTACTCTCATGTTGTGGATCCATGGCCTCCCAAACAAAGCGTTTTACCTCATGTCTCCTTCGATCACATAAAACTTGGATTCCTGGATGGAACCAACAGCATTCACCGGTGATGTTATCTTCCCCTAGGTGGTTTCACATGCCATGTTGAATCCGTTTAGAACTCGGATCGCATGCACGATTTGATCTTGTAGGCCGAGTTTTTCCACGACCTCGATCCGATGATGTTGTCCGAACTACCTTGATCAATTAAGACACTCTTAACTCGAGATTTATTTATGAGTACAGATATTACGAGTGCATCATTGTAGGGCTACACGATCCCCTCTGCGTCCTCGTCATTTAAAGACAAGTATCCTTCTGGTACGTAATCTTGAGTCTATTTTTCCCTCGTGATGGATATTTTGGTGTGCTGCAAGATCGACCCCTAAGGAACGTTGTTGGTTGATTTCCCAATGCACACGCAAGTGTACGTGGTCGACAAGTAATATAGGATTTTAAGTCCAGATATCGTACCCACAGAGACTTGTGTAAACTGCTTTCCAAATCACTCTAATCGTTATTTAATCAAGCCAATATAAAATCAATGATGTAATATTTTAAACTAAAATTCTATGAAATAACTAATTATCAAGTGACAAGAACTATTGTGATGTATTCAGTAGAGACAAATATTCCAGGGTTGTGATCTATTCACCACTCGTATTGCATTCTAATTAATTCTCCCTTTCATATAATTTACTCGTGGTTGCTAATTAATCGATAAA
>ML392520.1:0-12801 GCA_005239525.1 Nicotiana knightiana | reverse complement strand
GGGGGGGGGGGGGGGGGGGGCAGCGTACCGTAAATACAGAAGCTTCACCGGCTTTGCAACTTGTCCGAATCTCATTCTAAAATTTGGATATGACTCTAATAGAAAACAAGTCACACAAAGTGCACACTTCCCAAATGATTTAGAAGACTCAGAGAGAAGAGGGTTTCAGAATAGTTTATATACAGTCCAAATAATATCAAAGAGGTAAAAACTGACATTTAGCACATTAGGTTCAAACATGTAAAATCAGATAATAAAGTCAAAATATAACAGTTATTCTAAGCTCGAATTCTTGAACCCTGAACCAGAGATTCTGGGTTTGATCCTCCCCAGCGGAATCTCCAGAACTGTCACACCTCCTTTTCCCCGATAGGGGTGGGATAAGGGGTTTTTTTTCCAATTTAAGTGACATAAATCGAATTTGGGATTTATTTTCAGAGTCGCCACCCGGATTTGTTACAGTGTTCCGAGACACCATTTATCTTTAATATCCAAAATTGAGGAAATTTTGACTCTGTTTAAAAAGTTTGCGAACCAGAAGTCCGGGTAAAGAATTCTGTTAACCCAGGAGAAGGTGTTAGGCAATCCCAAATTTCGTGGTTCTAGAACGGCCGCTCAACTATTAATAATTGGCCTAATTATCTGATTAATTACATGTTTTAAACCTATTGTGCATTTTAAAACCTTTTGAACTGCTTTTAATATTTATGGAATTATTGTGAAACAAGTCACGATAGCGTACACTTGTCGCTTTTGGACACGTTGCAAATCGTGCCACATGAAATGCATCCGCCATTTACAACATGTTTATTTTAATTATTGTTTGAAGTTGTGGTCGGGTCTCATAAAATGCAAACCCGAATGGAAATTACGTATCACGACTATGCCACGAGAACCGTACCCATAGCCGTGATGATTTTATTATTGTCTAAGTCAGACTATTATTTTTCATGAGTTATTTGTTTTCCTAAGTTATTTGTAATATTATCTTAAGATTCAACGGGATATTGGACTACAAAATATAGGTTTATTCAAGGTCTTCTAAAACTAAGTTTGTCACAGATTCAGGATAGGGGTATGGGCTGCCTAAAAGTATTAGAAATTTGGCCTAGTTTTCGTGCTATTCATACTGGGCCAGTCGCGTTTTAGCCATTGTTAAGAGGAAAATGTAAACGGTCCAGATAAGCAAAAATATAACATAAAGGAATCAAAGTGTGCAAAAATAAAAAGGTGATTCAATTGAACATGCTTCGAATTATAGTCCTAAATAACAGTAAGAGAACACATCCAACAAGCTTGAACATTTTTCTTCTTAATTAATATAAAAAAGATGTATTTGGTTAAAAGGTTGTACCAAACCTCACATAGGTCCTGTAAGGTAAGAATGGCCCTAATTTAACTCAAATACACGACTTAACTAGGCCATATAGCTCAGAGTCCAGTGGACTCCAAATAGATACACGACTTAAATGGGAGTTCAGGGATTTGGAAAATCAGAATAATTTCTATCAAAAATCTTAATAAAATAATTGCGGACTTTACACCCTAGGCCCAATGGACTAGGGTCCAGACTTATTCAGGCTTATTGGGTCATCTTATAAGTCTGGCCCATCTCCTACATTCAAGTTAAAAGAAATAAAATTCTTGGATATTTAAATAATAACAGTCCAGTCCATTACTGTAGTCCAGAGTGAAAAAGGGATATAATTGTTTAAAACAAATATACAAGATTTTTTACATGGTTATTCGATTACAAAATTCTTCAATATACCTAAAAATCTGTATCGTGCGCTGAAAATAGAAAATCTTAAACTACTACTACTTCAACTATAACCACAATAGCCTACTCGTTACTTTAGTTGTAGAGTCAACCACCTGCAGCTCCTTTTCTAACAACAAAACATACAAAAATTATGCATTATTATGGGGTGAATCTGACAAATTGGTGGTCAGATTCACCTCCTTTAATGCTATTTTAAACATAAAACTACTATATCATCATTTATAGTTTATGAAAATCTTGGACAGATCTAACAACACCTTCGTACTTAACAGAAACAAAAAAAAGCATTTGCTATAAAAGAGTTGCTGAAAAACAAAATACAAATTAACACCCATAATTGAATCATGTAACTACACACAAATAAACATAAACATAAAAATAGAGATTTAAACAAAGATTCTATTTAAGGTAAACACAGTTACATACCTTTAAAGAGAAAAATAACCAGAAATATGAACAAATAAAGGTCAGGAGTAGAAAGACTAGGAGCTCAAAAATCGCAAAAATAAACCAACAACAACAGCCCAGAACAAACCCAGAAATTCAGCCACAATGAACCAGTGTTTTGAAGCAGAAAACTACAGCTAAAATGGACCAGTTCTTCCAAAAAAGCAACAGCTAAAAGACCAGTTTTTGTAGAAAACCATAGCCAAAAGAAAACTAGTTTTCAAAATGTTTTCACATCCATTTTTTGGTATTTTCAGTGTTCTTGTATCTTTCAGAGTAATAATGTGTTTTCAGGGCAGTACCCTGTGAGTGAGTGTCTAAAAATGTGTATGTTCTTGTAAATTTTCAGAATGGATATCTCTCTAAAAAATGTCCCCCTAATTTTCAGAGTATTCTATATCTAGGCTGCCTAGAAAGGGTATATTTTAGGAATATTCCTTATCCTATGTAACGACCCGGTCGGTCGTTTTGAGAGTTAGTGCCCCGAACCCCAAATAACTGCTTCTCCAATGTCTATTTCTTCTTTGGGAACCTGTCAAAATGTTGAGTGGTGAAATTCAGAGGGATTTAGGACACACAATCCTTAAATGTGAAATTTAGCCTTAGAAATCGGACCGTATCTAGAACTATGGGAAGACGGATCCGGAATGGAATTCCATCAATTCCATTAGCTCCGTTGGGTGATTTTGGGGTTAAGAGCATGTTCAGAATGTGTTTTCAAGGTCTGTAGTAGAGTTAGGCTTGAATTGGGGAAAGTTAGAATTTCGGCCGATAGGTGAAATTTTGATGTCGGGCTCGGAATGGAATTCTGGAGATAACATCAGGCCCGTGGTGTCATTTATGACCCGTGTGTAAAATTTGAGGTCATTCTGATGAGTTTTGACGTGTTTCGACATCGGATATAGATTTTGAAATTTTCATAAGTTCTTAGGCTTGAATCTATGTTCAAATGATGATTTTGATGTTATGAGAGGTGTTTTGAAGGCTCGACTAAGTTTGAATGAGGTATTAGGATTTGTTGGTAGGCTTGGTTGAGGTCCCGGGGGCCTCGGGTGTGGTTCGGGTGCTCAAACGGGTAAATTTGGCCTTAAGCTTATTGCTGGTTATTTTCTGGTTTTACAGCAGCAGTCTTTTGTTCATCGCGATCGCGTGAGTTCACCCGCGATCGCATAGGGTAAGCTGAGGCAGGAAAGAAATTGTTATATGATCGCACAAGTTGTTCTGCGATCGCAGTGTTTGGGCAGTCTAGTCTTCGCGTTCGCTTAGTCCATGTCGCGATCGCATAGAATACCTTAGGCAGTGGGAGTTTTGAGTATTGTTCTACGTGGTCGCGTGAAGCCAACCGCGATCGCGTAGCTTTGAGTGGATAAGGTCCGCGATCGCGAGCTGTACGCTGAGTTTGCGTAGAGGAATTTTAGGTGCGTGTTGGAATACCCTTCACGATCGCGACTAGAAGTACGCGATCTCGACTGGAAGTACGCGACCATCAAATTTCAGAAGCAGTGATAGCTAACGCTTTGTATTCAGCTTCTGCACTAGCACGGGCAACTGTTGGTTTCTTTTTAGAGCCCCAAGAAATTAGAATGTCACCAAAGTAAATGCAGAATCCAGTGGTTGAGCGACGACGCATAGAACAAATAGCTGGGCAGAACATTTAAAGACCCAAATTCGAGGGTTTGAACTATTTTCACATTTTTTAACTTGAGAGCTCGGGAAGTGCGATTTTTGGAGAGTTTTGCACATGAGCAACTTGGGGTAAGTGATTTCTACCCGATTTAGACTAATTTACACGATTATACTCTTAAATCTACCCTTTAAATTCGAATTTATGGTGAAAAGATTGGAGAAAATTGGATAAACTTCCTAGGCCGAATTCTTGAGTTTTGATTGGGATTTTGACATCCGATTTGAGTAATTCTTATATGGTTAGACTCGTGAGTGAATGGGTTTCCGGAATTTATATTTTTTACCCGATTCCGAGACGTGGGCCCGAGGGACTTTTTAGGCATATTTCCTAATTTCGCGTATTAGATTTGAACTAATTTGCTATTTTGGTTCCTTAAAGTGATATTTACATTATGCAATAAAATTGATTAGATTTGGGCCACCCAGAGTCGGATACTCGTGGAAAGAGCGTGGTTTTTAGTTGAGTAGCACAATCGAGATAAGTGGCTTGCCTAACTCTGTGTTGGAGACTTTCCCTTAGGCTATTTTAACACTGTTTTGTGTTGTTTGGGCGCCGTGTACGTGAGGTGACGAGTACATACACGGGCCATTGTTGCTAAGACTCCATTTTCCCTCCATGACTTAAATCATTTCATTCCTATTTCACTGTCTCATGTATTGACTATGTAGTTTAGATTAGGAAATAGCATGCCTACCTGTTTTACTTGACTTTTCCTAGTTATTACTATATGTACCATGTTTAGATAGTTTCATCCATATTTTTGCCTGTGATCCTTTTCTGAATTGTTTTAAATAGAAATTGTAATTCAGTATTTGTAATTGGTACTACAGACGAGATTCTGGGAGCTTTCACCCCTGTACTGCATTGCATATTTAAATTGGGACTACGAACGAGATTCCGGGAGCTTTCCCCCTGTACTGCATACATATTTAAATTGGGACTACGAACGAGATTCCGGGAGCTTTCCCCCTGTACTGCATACATATTTAAATTGGGATTACGGACGATATTCTGGGAGCTTGCCCCCTGTACTGCATTGCATATTTAAATTGGGACTACGTACGAGATTCCAGGAGCTTTGCCCCTGTACTGCATTGCATATTTAAATTGGGACTACGTACGAGATTCCGGGAGCTTTGCCCCTGTACTGCATTGCATACATTGTTACTGTGATATATGTTGTGCTGAGTCGAGGGCTCCCTATTATTATTTTCTTTAGCTCATTGTTCCTACCGATTTGCCTTAGCTCATTATATCTCTCTGTCAAATTTTAATCAGTTTTACTATAAACCTCCAGTAGAGCCTTAACCTGACCTCGTCACTACTTGACTAGGGTTAGACTTGGCACTTACTGGGTACTAATTGTGGAGTACTCACACCCTTTCCTGTGCATGTTTTCCATGTGCATATCCAAGTACCAACACCCAATATCGTGGCTAGGAGTGTTCTAGCGGCTGCCAGGAGACCGCGAGGTAATTCTGCCTCGTCCGCAGAATCCCACGAGTCCCCTTCTACTCTAGTATAGGCATAGAGGACTTATGCATTTTCCACTATTTCATTGTATAGAGCTACATTTAGTAAAGAGCTTGTGACTGTCGTGACATTCTAGGTTTTGGGAAGTGAAATTATACATGTTGAGCAGCTATGTTATATGTACTTAAGTTCTTTTCTGTCTTTATTTTATTGTTCCTATTATTTTCCGCAAATTGAGGCTTACCTAGTCATAGAGACTAGGTGCCGTCATGATACCTTTTCGGAGGGTAAATAGGGTCATGACAAGTTGGTATCAGAGCACCTAGGTTCATAGGAGTCACTAGTCACAAGCCGGTTTATTAGAGGCTCATGGATCCGTGCGGAGACGTCCGTATCTATCTTCGAGAGGATATGTAACTGTTAAGAACAATCATATTCTTTGGAATCCTTGTCGTGCTAGTTACTGTCATCAAAATTCTAAATTCTATTCTACTCTTGCTCGCATATGGTGCGGACCCGTACCGGACATATTGATGATCAAGCACTCGATCCCCCAGCCAGAGCCACTAGAGGCAGGGTCCGGCGTAGAGGACGAGCACGTGGTGCAGCCCGAGCATCGACGAGAGCAGAGACGGAGGATCCCCCAACAACTACAGTTGGAGGGGCACAGGAGTTCCCTACTGTTACTCCAACCCTCCAGGAGACTTTGGCTCAGTTCCTGCGTGCCTTCTGCACTCTGTCTCAGGAGGGACTACTCCCGATAGCTCCAGTTACATCCCAGGTCGGGGGAGGGGCACATAGTCCCACAACCCGTACTCCTGAGCAGAGGGTCCATATTGGGAAGGTTCCAGAGTATATCCCTCTGCCCCCAGCAGCTCCAGCTCAGCATGAGGCTAGGGTAGCTGCTTCTGAGGCAGAGCAACTCCGTCTTGAGAGGTACAAGAAGTACCACTCACCTGAGTTCAGTGGACTAGCTTCAGATGATGCTTTGGGTTTTTTTGAGCAGTGTCGTCGCATTCTCCGCACTATGGGTATTGTGGAGACGAGTGGGGTTTCTTTCACTGCTTTCCAGATGAGGGGAGAGGTTTATCAGGGTGCTGGCGTGCTTTTGAGCTGAGTAGTCTAGACGAGGTAGCTTCACTTACTTGGCTCAGTTCTCTAAGATGTTCTTACTGGAGTTTGTCCCTCAGAGCCTCAGGGATGCTTGGCGTGCAAAGTTTGAGCAGTTACGCTAGGGTACCATGACTGTGCCAGAGTATGCAGTCTGTTTCAGTGACTTGGCTTGTCATGCACCAGCCTTGGTTGTCAATCAGAGAGAGGGTTCGATGCTTTATTAAGGGAATCCACCCCAGTATTCAGACCAGTATGGCCAGGGAGTTGGAGACAGATATCGCTTACCAACAGGCCGTGAGTATTGACCGGAGGATTGAGAGTTGTTCGCCCAGGACAGGAAGGAGAGATAGGCCAAGAGGTCTCGAGAGACTGATCATTTTCGGGAGTTCGTGCACCAGTAGCATGCTATGGTAGGGGTTTTGTGAGTTGCCCTATTCATTCAGCTCTTCCAGCAGCCAGTGGTATTCTAGATCCTCCTAGACCTCAGGAGCCTTATTATGCACCATCAATATCTAGTGTGCCTCCTGCTCGAGGTGCTATCACCGGCCAGTCCAGCAGGCCAGTTCAGAGTCAGCATCAGCCTCCACGTCCTCCGAGGGGTTATTTTGGGTGTGGTGACCTCGCCACGTGATTAGAGATTGCCCCAGAGGTAGGAGGGGTGCACCATCTCAGACTTATCAGGCCCCACGTGCTTCATCAGGTCCTCCAGCTATTCTTCTAGCCCCAGCTTCTACCCCACCTTCTTAGATAACCCGAGGTGGAGGTCGGGGAGGTTGAGGTCGCCCTAGAGGGGGAGGCCAGGCCAGGTACTATACTCCTCTAATCCGTTCAGAGGCCGTTGCTTCAGATTCAGTCATCACAGGTACTGTCCCTGTTTGTCATAGGGATGAAACGGTATTATTTGATCCAGGTTCTACGCATTCATATATGTCATCTTATTTTGCTTCACATCTGGGGATATCTCGGGATTCTTTGAGTTTCCCCGTTTATTCTACCCCCGTGGGAGATCTCTCGTTGTGGACCGCGTATATCGGTCGTGTTTGATTGTTATCAGTGCTTTTGAGACCAGGGTTGATCTGTAATTACTCAGTATGGTAGATTTTGATGTTATCTTGGGCATGGACTGGTTGTCGCCCCATTATGCTATTCTTGATTGTCACTCTAAGACCGTGAAGCTGGCTATGCCAGTTTTACCGAGGTTAGAGTAGAGAGGTTCCTTAGAGTATACTCCCCGTTCGGTCATTTATTTTCATAAGGCTGAGAGAATGGTGGAGAAGGGGTGTGATGCGCATTTAGCCTACGTGAGAGATGTTAGTTTTGATACCCCCACAGTTGAGTCAGTTCCAGTTGTGCGGGACCATCCTGATGTTTTTCCAGTTAATCTTCCAGGTATGCCGCCCGATAGAGATATTGACTTCAGCATTGATTTGTTACTAGGCACTCAGCCCATCCCCATTCCTCCTTACCGCATGGATCCTCCTGAGTTGAAGGAGTTGAAGTAGCAATTGCAGGAGTTGTTTGATAAGGGTTTCATTAGGCCCAGTGTATCACCTTGGGGTGCTCCGGTATTGTTTATGAAGAAAAAGGATGGTTCTATGCGTATGTGTATTGATCACCGGAAGCTGAATAAGGTTACAGTGAAGAACATGTACCTATTGCCTCGCATTGATGATTTGTTTGACCAATTACAGGGTGCCAGGGTATTCTCCAAGATCGATCTGCGTTCGGGCTATCATCAGTTGAAGATTTGGGAGCTAGACATCCCAAAGACTGCCTTCAGAATCAGATATAGCCACTATGAGTTCCTTGTTATGTCATTTGGGCTGACCAATGCCCCAGCAACCTTTATGCACATGATGCACATCGTATTTCGGCCTTATCTTGATTCCTTCATCATCGTGTTCATTAATTACATCTTGGTATATTCTCGGTCCCAGGATGACCATGAGCAGCATTTGAAGACTGTGCTTCAGACTTTGAGGGAGAAAAAATTATATGCCAAATTTTCTAAGTGCGAATTTTGGCTTGATTATGTGGTATTCTTAGGCCATGTGGTGTCTTGTGATGGGATCAAGGTAGATCCAAAGAAGGTGGAGGCAGTGCAGAGTTGGCCTAGACCGTCTTCAACTACTGAGATCCGCAGCACCGATGACCAGGTTGACTCAAAAGGGTGCTTTTTTCAGGTGGACTGAGGAGTGTGAGGAGAGATTTCAGAAGCTCAAGACAGCCCTGACTACAACTCCACTGTTAGTATTTCCTATAGGTTCAGGATCCTATACAGTATATTGTGATGCTTTGAGGATTGGCCTCGAAGCGGTGTTGATGCAGGACGGTAGGGTGATTGCCTACGCATCCAGACAGTTGAAGGTGCATGAGAAGAACTATCCAGTTCATGACCTCGAGTTGGCAGCGATTGTTCACGCCCTGAAGATATGGTGTCATTATCTATACGGTGTTCCCTGTGAGATTTTCACTTATCATCGGAGTCTGCAGCACATATTCAAGAAAAAAGGCCTCAATTTGCGCCAGCGGAGATA
Source organism: Nicotiana knightiana (assembly GCA_005239525.1). Lineage (NCBI taxonomy): Eukaryota > Viridiplantae > Streptophyta > Magnoliopsida > Solanales > Solanaceae > Nicotiana > Nicotiana knightiana. The sequence continues at coordinate 3,761 of ML392520.1, read as the reverse complement.
GTTGGAGTTACTAAATGACTATGACATCACTATATTATACCACCCGGGGAAGGCCAATGTGTTGGCCGACGCCTTGAGTCACCGGGCAGAGAGTTTGGCATATCTTCCGGCGGTTGAGAGTCCCTTAGCCTTGGATGTTCAGTCCTTAGCCAGTCAGTTCGTGAGATTGAATCTTTCTGAGCCTTGCCGGGTATTAGCTTGTGTGGTTGCTCGATCTTCTCTTTATGACTGTATCAGAGAGCGCCAGTATGAAGATCCCAATCTTCTGGTTCTTCAGGATAGAGTTCGACGGGGTGATGCCATGGATGTGATTATTAGTGATGATGTCATTATGAGGATGCAGGGCCGTATCTGTGTGCCCAATGTAGATGGGCTTCGGCAGTTGATTCTTGAGGAGACCCATAGCTCGCGGTATTCCATTCATCCGGGTACCGCGAAGATGTACCAGGATCTGAGACACCACTATTGGTGGCGAAGGATGAAAAAGGATATAGTGGAGTTTGTAGCCAAGTGTCTCAATTGTCGGCAAGTCGAATATGATCATCAGACACCGGGAGGGTTACTTCAGCAGATTGGGCTTCCAGAGTGGAAGTGGGAGCGCATCACCATGGACTTCGTGGTTGGACTTCCTCGCACTTTGAAGAAGTTCGATGTTATTTGGGTGATTGTGGATCGGCTGACCAAGTCAGCCCATTTCATTCCGGTGTTGACTACATACTCCTTCGAGAGGATGGCAGAGATTTATATCAGGGAGATTGTTCGCCTCCACGGTATTCCAGTATCTATCATTTCAGACAGAGGTACACAGTTCACTTCACGGTTCTGGAGAGCCGTTCAGCAGGAGTTAGAAACCAGGGTAGAGTTGAGCACATCCTTTCACCCTCAGACGGACGGGCAGTCCGAGCGTATGATTCATATTCTTGAGGATATGCTCCGTTCCTGTGTGATGGATTTTAGAGGGTCATGGGACAAATACTTGCCACTTGCAGAGTTTGCTTATAGTAACATATACCAGTCCAGCATTCAGATGGCGCCGTATCAGTCTTTATATGTTAGGCGGTGCAGGTCTCCAGTGGGATGGTTTGAGACGGGCGAGGCCCGATTGTTAGGTACAAATTTGGTCCAGGATGCCCTGGACAAGGTGAAGGTGATTCAGGAAAGGCTTCGCACAACTCAATCCAGGAAGAAGAGCTATGCAGGCCGGAAGGTTCGTGATTTGGCATTTATGGCTGGTGATCGGGTTTTGCTTCGGGTATCGCCTATGAAGGGCGTCATGAGGTTCGAGAAGAAGGGTAAGCTGAGTCCGAGGTTTATTGGCCCTTTTGAGGTATTGCGGCGGGTTGGGGAGATTGCTTATGAGTTGGACTTGCCTCCCAACCTAGCAGGAGTTCATCCGGTATTCCACGTCTCTATGCTCCTGAAGTATCATGGTGACCCGACCCATGTTTTGGATTTCAGTTCAGTCCAGTTGGACAAGGATTTATCATATGTCTAGGAGCCAGTAACTATATTGAATAGACATGTAATAAAGCTCAAGTCAAAGAATATTGCATCAGTAAAGGTTCAGTGGAGGGGTCATCCTGTCGAGGAGGTGACTTGGGAGATCGAGTAGGATATGCGCAGTCAGTACCCTCATCTTTTCACAGCTTCAGGTATGTCTCTAATACTCGTTCGAGGACGAACGATTTTCTTAAGAGGGGGAGGATGTAACAACCCGGTCGGTCATTTTGAGAGTTAGCGCCCCGAACCCCTAATAACTTCTTCTCCCATGTCTATTTCTGCTCTTGGAACTTGTCGGAATGTTGAGTAGTGAATTTCAGAGGGATTTAGGACACATAATCCTTAAATGTGAAATTTAGCCTTAGAAATCGAGCCGTAGTTATAACTATGTGAAGACGGATCCGGAGTGGAATTCCGTCGACTCCGTTAGCTCTGTTGGGTGATTTCGGGGTTAGGATCATGTTCGGAATGTGTTTTCGAGGTCTGTAGTAGAGTTAGGCTTGAATTGGCCAAAGTTAGAATTTTGACGATTTTGGCCGATAGGTGAAATTTTGATATCGGGCTCGGAATGGAATTTCGGAAGTGAAAGCAGGTCCGTGGTGTAATTTATGACCCGTGTGTAAAATTTGAGGTCATTCGGATGAGTTTTGACGTGTTTCGGCATCAGATATAGATTTTGAAAATTTCATAAGTTCTTAGGCTTGAATCTATGCACAAATGATGATTTTGATGTTATGAGAGGTGTTTTGAAGGCTCGACTAAGTTCGAATGAGGTATTAGGATTCGTTGGTAGGTTTGGTTGAGGTCCCGAGGGCCTCGGTATGGTTCGAGTGCTCAAACGGGCAAATTTGGACTTAAGCTTATTGCTGTTTTTTTCCTGGTTTTACAGCAGCAGTCTTTTGTTCATCGCGATCGCGTGAGTTCACCGGCGATCGCATAGGGTAAGCTGAGGCAGGAAAGAAATTGTTATATGCGATCGCACAAGTTGTTCCGCGATCGCAGTGTTTGGGCAGTCTAGTCTCTGCATTCGCATAGTCCATGTCGCGATTGCATAGAATACCTTAGGCAGTGGGAGTTTTGAGTATTGTTCTACGCGGTCGCGTGAAGCCAACCGCAATCGCGTAGCTTTGAGTGGATAAGGTCCGCAATCGCGAGCTGTACGCTGTGTTCGCGTAGAGTAATTTTAGGCACGTGTTGGAATGCCCTTCGTGATCGTGACTGGGAGTACGCGATCACATAGAACGAATAGCTGGGCAAAACATTTAAAGACCCAAATTCGAGGGTTTGAACTATTTTCACATTTTTGAACTTGAGAGCTCGGGAAGTGCAATATTTTGAGAGTTTTGCACCTGGGCAACTTGGGTAAGTGATTTCTACCTGATTTAGACTAATTTTCATGATTATACTCTTAAATATACCTTTTAAATTCGAATTTATGGTGAAAATATTGGAGAAAATTGGATAAACTTCCTAGGCAGACTTCTTGAGTTTTGATTGGGATTTTGACATCCGATTTGAGTAATTCTTATATGGTTAGACTCGTGACTGAATGGATGTCCGAAATTTATAATTTTTACCCGATTCCGAGACGTGGGCCCGGGGGACTTTTTGGACAAATTTCCTAATTTCGCGTATTAGCTTCGAACTAATTTGCTATTTTGATTCCTTAAAGTGATATTTACATTATGCAATCGAATTTATTAGATTTGGGCCATCCGGAGTCGGATACTCGTGGCAAGAGCGTGGTTTTGAGTTGAGTAGGGCAGTCGAGGTAAGTGGCTTGCCTAACTCTGTGTTGGGGACTTCCCCTTAGGGTATTTTAACACCGTTTTATGTTTTTTGGGCCCCGTGTACGTGAGGTGATGAGTACGTACACGGGCCATTGTTGCTAAGACTCCATTTTCCCTCCATGACTGATGCGAGACTAAATTGCATAGTTTAACATGTGATATACTTTACATTTTATGCGCATTAATGATAAAATTACACGTGTTATGTGCTTAATGGAGTTTATTTTATGTGTAGGTGAATTGGAGATGGAAACGGAGCTAAAGGGATGCAAATACGTCGAAAATATGCAAAAGGAGACACCCGGGCGATAGCCGATCGTTTGCCCCCTAAAGCCTGGCACCCCCTGGCGTTAGGGAGGCGTTTACCCAAAAAACCCTGCCCCCCCTGGCGTTAGGGGGGCGTTAGGGCCATAACGCCAGGTCCCCCCAGGCGTTAGGGGGGCGTTAGAGCCCAAACGCCCGGGGTCCCCA
>ML392518.1:9249-66016 GCA_005239525.1 Nicotiana knightiana | reverse complement strand
CTTTCGAAGAAAACAATTCACGCCAAAGAGGGCCTCGATAGGAAAACTTTGTAATGGGCCAAATGGTCAAATGAACCGTGTCCATATAGAATAGTCGAGTCCCCGAAGGAAAAACATGTACGCATGTATCAATTATTCAAAAAAGCATTCTTGCTATATCAAAACACATTGTGTTTCAACAAGTCTACTATTATACGAGTTTCACACTTATAATTCCACGAGAAATGGCTCAAGGGCCAGAATGCAAATGCACCCCGAATACTCGGGGACTGTCATCGACAGTCGACATATCAAGTCATCGAAAAATCAAACTCATAAGACCTGAAAGAGGCATTCCCTCGATATAAAATCCAAGGCCATCATACTCGGGGACTAAATGCTATAACCATATGAAAGGTTATGGCCATATGAAAGACTATGGTCATATGAAAAGGCTATGGTCGAAATAATGCGGCTCGGAGACGTCTGACTTCCGCCATAAAATTAAAGGCCTTCTAACACTTCAAAAAATCGGTTAAATCATGATACCCTCAGCGAAATCAAATGATAAAGGGCTTCGATAAAAGCAACCCTAGAATAATTTCGAGGCTTCAATAATATCAGCCTTCGAAAAAACCTCAAGAGGTATCCAAATAATCATTACACAACGAATAACAAACAAGGTCCCAATCCATCGAACCTTCGAAAAATCCAACCACTACAAAAAACACATGCTAAGGAATACAAAAATTTTCACTCAGCTTTTCGCCTGAAAGAGGGAAATATTGTAGCCACTTTAGAGGCCGAATTGGCCCAAACTAAAAGAGCCTAAGGGCCAACCTAAAATAGCCTAGGGGCCAACCTAAAAGAGCCTAAGGGCCAATATTAAAGCTTAAGAACTAATATTTAAGAACATATAGGCGAAAGCACACGGGGCTCGAGACCTCACTCAACTCGGGCTCAAGAGACCCATCACTTCGACCCTGCATTCAGTAGGCGTAAAGTTTAGCCCAAGGATTGAACCTTGAGAGGCCAATACTCGTGCTTATCGTCTACAAACATCGAATTTCTTTTTACAAATGGAGACAAAACAGAATTCAACAGGAAACAAATATGAAGAAAAAAGGTTCTTTATATTTATAAAGACATGATTTCAATAGAACATTTACAACTCCCACGTGGGGCCCTTACACAAAAGAAGAAAAACAACCTAATATACTTTTAGGCTACTTTCTCAGAGGCAATATCCATAGGAGCTAAATTTTTGGTAGCTTTATCTTCGGGGACTTCCTCCTCCTCGGGGACTTCATCTCCGTCTCCCTCACTCTCGGAGCCGTTGGCAGAATCCTCGTTGGTGGAGAGCGGTGCAACTTCCTCTTCTTCCAAAGTCATTACCTTCTCTATGTCGACCGAGAGGTCGAAGACTCTAGCTTACACCTCTTCGAGAGTTTGTCTACCAGATTCCAGCCTAGTATGGTTGATGGCACAGGTTAACTTGAGCTCAACTGCGGCATGTTTGGTGGCCACTTTATCTTGAAGCTCCTCAAATTTGTGGCTCTCCTCTTTTGCACTTCGAAGTTGGTTCTCGATCGAGGCCAGCTTTTCCCGAATAATGTCCTTTTCGGAGGCAAGACGGTCCATATGTTGTCTCCACCCAAGGGTTGCAACCTCTTTGTTTTTTAGCTCCTCTCGAAGTTTCTCCACCAGGTCGGCCTTCTACTGGAACTGCAAAGTTAAGGCATTAGACACCAAAACGAGTGAACACGAATTAGGCCCCCAAAATTTATATTACCTGCTCAACGAGCTCGATCCGCTCCTGGGAAGCCTTCTCCAAACCATCTCGAAGGACGCTGATTTCTCCCTCTCTTTTGGCGTAGAGATCCTTCAGGTCGTCTATCTCTAACATGAGCTTCTTGAGCTCAGCTTCACAACACGAAAGCTCATCCCGAGAATTCAAAAAATCTTGATTGAAGAGCATCACGGCCTTATTACAAATAAAGGGAGTCAGAAAGACAAAAATCAAATTCTAAACATAATTGTTAAGGCAAAGTTTACCTGTTTGCGAAGCTTCTCAGCCTCCTCAAATATGAACGAGGTGTCAAGGACGGGGCGCTCTTCGATTCCAGTGAGGTACTCCCGAAAGATGTCATTCCCTCCATGGGATGTTCCCACATGAGGAGTCCTCATACCTTGGGCGTCCCATATTTTCCCCTCGGAGAACACCGGGCCTGGCGGAGAATCGTCCACATCGATTACCTCGAATGATTCAATTGGGGAATTCTCTCGACTTCGAAGAATCTCAGAGTTGGGCTCTCGTATTTCATCAACCAAGTTCCCTCTGGGATGAGGCATACTCTTGTCACATGGCGGCTCGAGCTCCCCTCAGAGATCTCCTCGGCTCGAGGTTGAACCGTATAAGCAGCATTCTGTATAGCGGACTTCGAAGCACCAGTGCTTCCCTATTTCCGATTTATTAATAGGAGGTCATCATGTTCGCACTTTGTGCTGTCCCTCTCCTCGTCTTCAGCACGAAGACGTTCGACGGTTTCCAGAGATAAGGCCATAGTGTCGGCCTTAGGCTTTCGAAACATGGTTTTCTTCGGATTCAGGGAGTTCGCCGGCGACCCTGTCTTCCTTTTCATGTCCTTGGCAGGGGCCGGCCTCATTAAAACAACATCTCCAAGGCCTACATAAAAGCAAAAACAAATATTTCGATAAGGAACTCAGATATGCAAATAATGAAAACTCACCGTGGTTTTTGGCGTCCCATCAGCGTTTGGAAAAATCACACCAGTTGCGCTCGATGTATGAGGAAGTGGAGGCCAGTTGCGGAACCCAGACTAGGAGGTCCACAACCGCATTAGGAAACCAAGCAACAACTGCATCATTATAAGGGGATTTGTTCAAGAGAAAGCAGTAATATCAAAGTGATAAATTGCCCTCGATAAGCCTGTACTTACGTTTCATATTCCATTCCTCGAGGAATGGCATACTTTCAGCAGGAATCAGGTCGGAGGTCCTGATTCAGACATAGCAGCTCATCCACCCTTGGTCTTTGTCTTCATCGATATTGGAGAAGAAAGACTTCGAGGATCAGCATTGCAGCTTTATCAAGCTACCTCGATAGAGACGAGGGTTGTATAGCCTGATTAGATGGTCGAGGGTAAAAGACATCCCTCAACCCTACTTGAGAAGTACCTTATTAAGTTGACGATTCGCCAGAAGGAAGGATAAATTTGTCCAAGCGTCACTTGATACTATTGGCAAAAATAGAGAATCACTGGATCCTGGAGGGGCAGAGAAGGGTCTATGGGACCTAGGGTAAACGGGTAAGTATACACACTTAGGTACCCTCTTTGTGAGTGGTAATATCCTCTTCGGAGGAAGGGATATACACGTCTTAATTTCCCCAATTACAATCCGCCTTCACCTAGTCGAGTTCAGCTCTAGTTATCAAACTGATATATCGAGACATAGGTTCACACCGACCCGGGACAAAAGCAGGCCCATCAATTTAAAGTCAGAAGATGTTTTGCAAGGCCTGGGAGTACACTCCTCAATACGAGGTGGTACCACAGTTTTGCTCCAACATTGGCATGATGATGAGAAGGCTTTTTCTCTATGTGGAACTGTCTTAGAAGTTTTGGCCATTATTTTTGTTGAGAAATTCAGAAGAAGAAAAGAAAGTTGACGATGAAATGGGCAAAAGAGAAGGATAAATGCAGAGAGAATGGGAAAGTTAGGGTGTTGTGAAAAGTAAAAGTTTGCAAAGAGATGGGTTGAAGTATTTATAGAAATTGCCTATGCGTATTGAGGAAGCTAAACGGCTGACCAATAGCCGATTTTCATTAATGGCCTTTCGAAAACTGTGCAGACGTGACCTTACATGACCTTTACTGATACCAATTGCTGACATCATGAGACTGACATCATGGTAGGGGCATCGAAGGGTCGAGAATCAAAATCGTTTCTTATCCTTTTATTCTAAGGAATGCGGGGACTATCTATATACGGTCAATATCTCATGCCCCAATTTTGTAGGCTCGGGAAGTTACATCAAGGGCAGAAGCCTGGGAGAAGTCGAGGTCAAGCTCGGAGGCAGAATAAGAGGCTCGAGGACCTGGGTGCTCGATGAGCATCGAAGCATGACACGGCCGATGCCAAATAATGCCATTATGAGTTTGTTTCGGAAAGGAAAAGATTCTCGCCACGTCCCCAAAGATCATGGCGCCAATTCCGAGATAGATTTGTATAAATTAGTACAAATCCGTACTAGGTGGTTATACAGTTGTACCAATAAGATTCTTTACCTAATATAGAAGTGTACCTTATTTAGGATTTCATCTCCTATATAAAGGGGACCCCAATCATTTGTAAAGATCATCTAATTATTGGTAAAGAATAAATTATCTTACTTTCTCGCTCATTGTTCTTCAGTATTTTCTCTAGCTTTACTGCTCTTACTTTATTGTTCTTGCTTTATCACCCTTTACCCTCTCGAGGTCATCGAGCTTGAGGTCCATACTGCCCGAGTAACACTGGTTTGGTTCATCAATTCTTCTCATTTATAGTCTATATCACTCGATTATCAATTAGTATTGGACTAGATCACATATCTTTAAAACCACAAATCAAATTTAATTGTTACTCGTATTTTCGAGGTAAACAGAAAGGCCAGACGGAAGCTGAACAAATAAGACGGAAGAAACTTGAGTGGGAGGAATCTAAGGAGAGAAAGCATATGTATGTTCTACCTTTCCCCCAGAAGCTAAGTAGAGAAAAGTTAGACAAGTAGTTGAGAGATTTCTAGATGCGCTGAAACAGGTTCATGTAAATTTACCATTCATAGAAGTGTTGTCACATATGACTTTTTATGCTAAATTCTTGAAATATATCCTTACGAAGAAGAGGAAAATAGAAGAGGGATTAGCGGTCAAGCTCACAGATCATTGCAGCACGATATTGCAAAATAAACTCCCACAAATGTGTGGAAATCTAGGGAGTTTACCCTTGCTTTAGGATCTATTAATTTTGATAAATCTTTATGTGATTCTGGTGCCTCAATTAATTTAATGCCTCTATATATCTACATGAAACTAGAGAAAGAGATTGGAGAGATAAGGTATGCACCCATATCTTTGCAGCTCGAAGACCAACCGACTATAATACCTTAGGCGATAGTTGAAAATGTGTAAGTTCGGGTGGATAACAAGGAGGTCCCCCTCATCCTAGAAAGACCATTCTTTGCAACGGGTAGAACTATATCATATATACATGAGTGATAACCCATACTAAGAGTGGGTGAGGAGACTTTGACTTTTAAGATGAATAGAGAAAAGGGGGAACAAAAGGACAAACCAGCTGCGAGTGTTGCGTAAAAAGTAAAGGGCTCAAAAGTGAAGGTTTCGGTGAGTGAGAAAGATAAGTGCAGGGTGTACCCAAGGAATGCCGAGAAGAAGTTGTTTGAATGGATGTATGAATTCATTTGGGCGTGAGGATTGAAGCCCGACTTCGAGTCAGACCCCAACTAGATGTTCTGGGAAGTTTCCTTTTCCTTATACATTTTAATCGTATCCCATCGGTACATGCCACAACTTAAAGTCTAGGGTGGGGGTATTTGTATGTCTGTATGAATGTTTATTAATTTTCTTTGTGTTAGTTATAGGAGTTAGAAAAAAGATTTTTAAAGTTTTCGATTTTTCCTAACGATGGATATCATTGACAGCTTTCTAGCGGGAATGAAGTGGGAAGGAAAAAGACAAAAAGATTTTCATTTGTTAGATAGTGTAATAACTTCCCCTTGTCTTTTCTTTATGTCACGATTCTTTTCCAAGGGTTATATTTGAACCGGGTGTAATTAATTTTTATTTTTCAGGAGTAGGAAATCTTATGTTGTGATTTTAGTTGAAAGCAATATCTCATGACTTTATTATACCTTGAGAATAATGAGTGCTTTAGTTGTGAAGCTTTAACTTCGTTTTCTACTCTTTTATAAGTACCTTAAATTGTATGATATTAACTTTACTTAACTTCTTTGACAGAGTGTCTTGATAGTCTGATTCCGAGTAGTTATGTGCCCGGTGAGTGTGAGGTTTTTTGGGTTATTCTGTGTATTGCATTTGTTGTCTAGAACTTTCCCCGTGTGTTTGCAAAGAGAAATAGTAGTAGTTTATTGAGTCTTGGAAGTGATATAGGCATTTCTTCGTTGATTCAGTTATATGTTTTTACCCATCTAATTATTATGTACCTTAGTTAACCCCTTTGAGCATGTAATCTTAATTCTTTGTCAGCCACATTACAAGCCTTGCCCATTTGTTTGGATCGACCATCTATATGAACCTTTTACCTCTCGTGAGTACTTGAATTAGGGTGTTGGTTTGGCTTTAGAGTGGAACTATTGAAATAGGAAAAAGGTGCAGTGTTTTGGAAAACTAAGATCCACTTGAATTGAAAAGGAAAAGAAAAAGTATTGTTGTTAAAAATATTCCTTGATAGTGGTAACTCTTGATGTATTTTTGCTTAAAGAAGTTCGGAGTTGTTGTATATAAATATGAAGGCGGAGTTATGGTTTGACATAAGTGTAGGGTTTTGAGTGTTTAATTGTATGTATTAAAGTTCTTAGGGAGGTATAGTCACTATATTCTATATGTATCCTACCCATCCTTCAGCCTACATTACACCAAAATAAAGTCCTACTTGACCCTTGACTGAATGAGCTCAATTAGGAGAGTAGTACACTAGTATCATGCATATGCTACATCTCTTGTGGCACATGATTACTTTTGAGAGTGAATGAATTATTTCTATCATGAGTTCCTAATTGTTCCTAAATTTTATTGTGTATGGAACTAATATTTATTGTTGTTTGAGGCACTTGATTCACGAAGAAAAGGTAATATCGTTGACCTCTATGTCAGAGTAAATGAGAGGGTTGGGAAAATGTGTGGTGATTTTGAGTCAAATATTGAAGCAAGGATGTTACATCTCGCGTTTTCGTACGTTAAGGTTTCGTCTTCTGTTAATCGATAGTTTTATGCTATTTATGACAAGTGATAAGTAAGTGCCGTGAAGGATAAAGGGTAAATGAATCAAAGAAAATAAGTTTCATTGAAGGTTGTCAATTTGGATAAAATACGGTCCGAGCTTCAATGCCCGTCATATTTGGACTAATGCCATAGAAGGTACCCCATGACCACGATAGTAGGGTACATAAAGTATATTAAAAGTGAGTAGTATTTTAAGTAACATGAGATATTTCTTAATTATGTGGATTATTGGTTAATGAGGGAATTAGCAAGTTAATAAAAATTAGTGGGTAATTAATAAATAATCTTGGATAAGACCAACGTGGTAGCCCCATTCCAAGAGTTATGACTCTTATATAAGAAATGAAAGGGGGCACATGTAAGTAGGTTGTGTTTCTCACTAGCATTTGGGGCCTACCCAATTATTAGAGATAGCCTTCATAATTCAATTCTAATAATCTCTTAAGGAACATTTTCAACCAAGCTTTCCATTTCATACAACGTTAAATCCTAATCTCTCAAGGATAGTTTCAGCAAGCACATAGAAACCTTACAATTCAAATCACTTCTAATCCGAGGAGCATAGCAATGTTGTTGCTAAGTTGTTAAGGAAAGGGTTCGGCCAAGATTTTCTTAGCATTGCAACGTGGTTGCTTCAATCTTTTCATACGACTTGTTCCATTTTTTGTCGCAATTAATGTGTGTTAGAGAATTGTCAAGAGAATCGACTCAGGTATGTTAATTCTATCTCTTATTTCTTTTTGGCATGATCTACACAACACAAGCAAAAAGAGCAAATGCACAACTTCCATAAATTACTCTATTTCGAGAAATGCTAGAGATGTGTATATTCTTATTCCCCTATAAGTCTTATTATTCTATTGTTTGTTCATGGTTCTCAAAAAATATGTAGGTTGATAAAGTCTATTTCATGATATTAATCAGAGGCAAAATTGTCTTATGACACTCCGAAAGATTTTATTCACGTACTTATCATGCATTCCATTCATTTACACTGACCCATGACCAGACAACGCTATACACGCGTATATATTGATGATTTTTCCCATAGTGGCCGAGATGATATGATGGGATGCCCTTAGAGGCTTAATGATGTTATGTACACCTATACCTATGTATAATACAACATTTATATGTACGTGCATGACATTATAAATGTTTCAGGATTAATAAAGTCATTTAGACTTACGGGTGGAATTCTTTATTCCATATTTCATCTACGTGTTTTATGTAATGATATTTATGCCTTACATACTCAGTACATTATTCGTACTAACGCCCTATTTCCTAGGGCTTGCTTTTCATGCCTACAGGTGCAGGTAGGCAAGCTGACGGTCCCCATCCTTATGATCCTTGATCAGCGAGAGTTGGTGTGTTCCACTTGATCCAGAGCTGCTTTTGATTTTGGTACGATATGCTTGTATACATATATGGGTATGACGTGTCCTAGTCCCGGCTTGTACATTTATATTTTCTATTATAGGTCTGTAGACAGTATGTATAGTTGGATAGTATATGGCCTTGCCGGCTTCCAGTTTTGGATATGTAGTTGTCTATAGCAGCCTTGTCGGCTCGCCCCACGTATTCCGCACATATATGTACATATGCCTTTTGGGCAGGTTTCATTCATGTATGTTATTCTCGTAATTCACTAAATGTTATTAAGGTTTATATCTTAGACGCATGCTTAGGGGTATTCGATAGGTAGGACTCGGGCACCCGTTGCGGCCCATCGGCTTGGGTCATGAAAAAAGTGTTATCTTTGATCGTGCGATAGGTTCATCAGTGAGGGGGTTAGTGATTTCGTGCGATATAAGAATTCATGTTCCTAACGATATGTTAAGTTTTCACCAATGCCTCCGAAGACTCCCTCCTAGAAGGGAATGTCCGTGGCTGGTGTGACTACTAGTTGAGCGCCATGAGTTAACATGGCTAGGGGAGAGTCTCATAGTGAGATTCTATCTCATATTTCACATACCCCGCCCTCTCTAGAAGAGCTTCGAGGGGCACCAGTTCTAGCGCCTGCCCCTGTACGTTCAGCCCCTCAGCCAAATGCACCAGGTCAGGAGATGAGGGATGTTATTCAGCTATTAACTTGATTAGTAGCCGCGCAGGCTCGATGTCAGGAAGTAGGTATTGGTCATGCAGATAGGTTCATCAGTGAGGAGGTTAGTGATTTTGTTAATTTTGACCCTCCGAAATCCACTGGGAAAGATCCAAATGAAGACCCTGAAGTATTTATTGATAGATTGCAGAGGACTCTGAGGGTAATAAAGGCCACTACGACTGAGTCAGCTGAGCTAGCTTCCTATAGACTTCAGGATGTTGCAGTTAATTGGTATGAGTCTTGGGATTTGTCAAGAGGTGAGGATTCCCCTCTAGTAGTATGTAAGTAGTTTACATAGGCTTTTTGTCGTCATTATCTGCCACCAGAGCTTAGACAGGGCAGAGTTGATAGCTTCTTGACCCTTCGGCAGGGTAACATGAGTGCTCGGGAGTACAGTCTTTAGTTTGATTAATTGGCTAGGTATGCTCCCACAATTGTATCTAAAATGGAGGATCGAGTTCACCGGTTCATGATGGGGTTAGAGTCGCACCTTCTTACTGATTTTATGTCGGTCTCACTTTAGGAAGACATGGATATTTCTTGTATTCATGCATATGCTCAGGGTGAAGAGGAGCATAATCTGAAGCAGGGGGCTGATCGTGAGCATGATAGGGCCTAAAATAAGAGAGCGAGGTCTTCGGGTCCTTCTGCTGACTTTCAAGGTGGTCATAGTCCAAAATACCCGAGGTATCCAAACCAGCCATCGGCGAGCACGCCCCCTGAGTTTGGCGGTAAGAAATTTGATCGTTCCACATGTTTAGGGCCTGGTCAGAATTCCAGGGCCTCAAGTTCTCAGTATAGGGGTGAGTCAAGTCATATGAGGCCGCCCTTTCCGCGATGCGCTTAGTGTGGCAAGCAGCATGTCGGGCAGTGCCGTATGGGGTTGGGTGATTGTTATACTTGTGGTTATCCGGGCCACGTTATGAGGTATTGTCCTACAAGAGGTAATGCAGGCATAGCTCAACCAACAGGATCTGTAGCTGGTTCGTCATCATTAGTACGCCTCCCCGGGCAAGGTTCACAAGCACCAATGAATCCTGGTAGAGGCAGAGGCGGAGCATCTAGCTCAAGCAGTCCTCAGAATCGTATTTATGCATTGGTAGGACGACAGTATTAGGAGTCATCGCCTGATGTTGTTACAGGTTTATTATCAGTCTCCTTATAGGATGTATATGCACTGATTGACCTAGGTTCCACCTTAATTTATGTTACTCCGTTGGTTTCTAGTATGTTTGGAATAAAACCTGAATTGGTTAAACATTTTGAGGTGTCTCCACCCGTTGGGGACTCAGTGTTAGCTAAGCGAGTATACAAGGGTTGTATAATAGTAGTTCATAGTCGATCTACCGTAGCGGACCTAATCGAGTTAGACATGGTAGAATTTGATGTTATAATTGGTATGGACTAGTTGGCTTCTTATCATGCCAACGTTGATTGTAGATCAAAGGTAGTCCGATTTCAATTCCCAGGGGAGCCTGTTTTGGAGTGGAAGTTAATACGGCGCTGCCGAGAGGTAGATTTATTTCCTATCTCAAGGCAAGGAAGATGATCAGAAAGGGATGTATTTATCACTTAGTTCGGGTTAAGGACGTGGAAGTAGAGTCACCAACCATTCAGTCCATCCTTGTGGTTAATAAGTTTCCCGATGTTTTTCCCGATGAGTTTTCGGGACTTCCGCCAGAGCGAGAAATTGGGTTGGATATTGACCTACTACCAGATACTCATCCAATATTTGTTCCTCCCTGTAGAATGGTACCCACATAGCTGAAAGAGTTGAAGGACCAACTAAATGACTTACTTGAAAAATGCTTTATCAAACCTATAACAGCATCATGGAGAGTGCCTTTATTATTTATAACGAAGAAAGAAGGATCTTACGGATGTGTATTGATTATTGACAGTTGAATAAGGTGATGATCAATAATAAGTACCCGCTCCCAATGATTAATGATTTATTTGATCAGTTTCAAGGTGCCAAGTATTTTTCAAAGATAGATTTGAGGTCCGGGTACCATCAGGTAAGGGTTAAGGAGGAAGATATTCCGAAGTCGGCATTCAGGACCAGATACAAGCATTTTGAGTTTCGTGTTATGTCGTTCCATTTGACCAATGCCCAGCAGTATTCGTGGATTTGATGAAACGTGTGTTCAGACCCTTTTTAGATATGTTCATAATTGTATTTATTAACCATATATTGGTTTATTCTCGTGCAGATACTGAACAAGTGGATAATTTGCGTAGTGTTCTCAAGGTTCTACAAAAAGGGAAGTTGTATGAAAAATTCTCTAAATGTGAATTCCTTGGGCATATCATTTCGGGTAAAGGCATCTGGGTTGATACAAAAAAGATTGAGGCAGTGAAGACTTGGCCTAGACCCACAAAACCTTCGAAGGTTCGTAGCTTTCTCGGTTTGGCAGGTTATTACAGGAGATTTGTATAGGGATGTTCTCCCCTTTCAGCACCTTTGAAAAATTTGACTTAGAAGGGATCAATGTTTCAATGGACTGATGCGTGCAAACGAAGTTTTCAAGCATTGAAGGACAGATTAACTTCAGCACCGGTTCTAATGCTCCCAGAAGGGATCGATGATTATGTTATTACTATGAATCCTCGGGCGTTGAGGTTGGTTATGTACTGATGTATCATGGTAAGTTTGTAGCTTATGCTTCTACACAACTAATAAAGCACGAGAAGAATTACCCGACCCATGATCTAGAGTTAGCCGCGGTGATTCATGCACTAAAGATATGGAGGCACTACTTGTACGGTATTCATGTTGATATCAATACAGATCATAAGAGCATCCAGTATATTCTCAAGCAAAAGGAATTGAATTTACATCAGAGGAAATGGTTGTAGCTACTTAAAGACTATGATATTGATATTTTATACCATGGGTGGAAGGCGAACGTAGTAGCCGATGCCCTCGGCCATAGATCTATGGGTAGCCTATCATATTTACAGCCATAGAAGAAGGATATAGCCCATGAGATTCATCAGCTAGCTAGTCTTGGAGTTCGGTTGCTGGACTCAGGAGATTGGAATTAACATTCAGGATATAGCAACATCCTCCTTAGTAACTGAAGTGAAGGGATGCCAGTACGAGGATCTTATTTTAGTTCATTATAGGGATACAACCCCTCATAAAGAGATTATAGATGATGGGGTCCTCAGATATCGAGGACGATTATGTGTCCCTAATGTTGTAGGGTTGCATCAGTAGGTTATGGAGGAAACTCACTATTCTCGTTATTCTATCCATCCAGGAGAAACAAAGATGTGTCATTATATCAGGGGAAGTATATTGGTGGGACGGAATGAAAAGGGATATAACGGAGTTTGTTTCTCATTGCCCTAACTGTCAACAGGTCAATATTGAGCATAAAAAACCCGGTGGATTATTGCAGGCTATAAAGATTCTGACTTGGAAGTGGGAAGTAATCAATATGGATTTCATCGTAGGTTTACCTCGTAACCAGGGTAAGTTCGATTCTATATGGGTGATTGTTGATAGGCTTACAAAATCAGCCTATTTTCTGCCTGTTAGGACTACATATTATCCAGAGGATTATGCAAGGCTTTATATCAAGGAGATAGTTACATGGTGTCCCTGTATCTATTATCTCGGATAGAGGAGCTCAATTTACAGCTAACTTCTGGAGGTCCTTCCAAAGAGGATTGGGGACTCAGGTAAGTCTTAGTACATCATTTCATCCCCAGACAGAAGGACAAGCTGAACGTACTATTCAGACAATTGAGGATATGTTACGGGCTGTTGTGATAGACTTCAAGGGTAGCTGGGATGATCATCTGCCGCTTATTGAGTTCGCATATAATAATAGCTATCGTTTCAATATTTAGATAGCTCCATATGAAGCTCTTTACGGATAAAAGTGTAGGTCGCCTATATCTTGGTTCGATGTTGGGGAAACTACGTTAGTAGGATCAGAATTGGTACAACAGGCAATCGAGAAAGTGAAGCTTATACAGGAAAGGCTATTAGCAGCTCAAAGCTGTTAGAAGTCTTATGCGGATAATGGACGGCGAGACTTAAAGTTTAAGGTTGACGATTGAGTATTCTTAAAGGTAACACCGATGAAAGGCGTTATGAGGTTCGGTAAGAAAGGAAAACTTAGCCCTCGCTACATTGGACCATATAGGATCATACGCAAGGTAGGCCAGGTAGTGTATAAGTTAGACTTGCCTTTGGACTTGGAGTCTGTACATCCTGTATTTCATGTGTCTATGCTCCATAAATATATTGGAGACCCTTCTAGAATCGTGTCATTTGAAGAGATTCAAGTCACAGAATAACTATCATATGAAGAAACTCCCATTTCTATATTAGACAAACAGGTTTGGAGATTGAGAACTAAAGACGTAGCTTTGATGAAAGTACTTTGGAAAAACAACAATGTGGAAGAAATGACTTGGGAGGTCGAGCAAGACATCAAGTCTAGATATCCTCACTTATTTCCTCTTCCACAAAAAGGGCCCGACTGAGACATTACAACCTTAAGGTACGTGCATGGATTCTTGTGTTAGTTATTGTCATTGGTCGTGTGAGTCCATTGTCATTATTGATGATTCTGGTCCTATGTGGCGTTGAATTATTTAGTTTCGATGGGAAGAGTTGGTAGTAGAATTATTACAATGGTGACTTTTCCAAATTTTATATATATCCTGGGGAGTTAAAAATTCGAGGACGAATGTTTCTAAGGGGGGAAGGATGTCACATCTCGGGTTTTCATACGTTAAGGTTTCGTTTTCTGTTAATCGACCTAGACTCAAGATTGAGATTATCTTGAGATTACACATATTCTTTCAATTTATAACAAGCGATAAGCAAGTGTCGTGAAGGCTAAAGGGTAAACAAATCAAAGAAAATAAGTTTTGTTGAAGGTTGTCGATTTGGATAAAATACGGTCGGAACTTCAATACCCGTCATTTATCGACTAATGCCATGCAAGGTACCCCATGACCATGATAGTAGGGTACATAAAGTAAATTAAAACTTAGTAGTATTATAAGTAACTTGAGATATTTCCTAATTATTTGAATTATTGGTTAATAGGGGGAATTAGCAAGTTAATAAAAGTTAGTGGGTAATTAATTAATAATCTTGGATCAGACCAAGCTAAGACCAACATGGCAACCCCATTCCAAGACTTGTGACTCTTACATTAGGAATGAAAGGTGGCACATGTAAGTAGGTTGTGTGTCTCACTAGCATGTGTGGCCTACCCAAGTATTAGAGATAGCCTTCATAATTCAATTCTAATCTCTTAAGGAACCTTTTCAACCAAACTTGCCATTTCATATAACGTTAAATCCTAATCTCTCAAGGAGAGTTTCAGCAAGCACATAAATACCTTACAATTCAGATCACTTATAATCCAAGGAACATAGCAACGTTGTTGCTAAGTTCTTAAGGAAAGGGTTCGGCCAAGATTTTCTTGGCATTGCAACGTGGTTTCTTCAAGATTTTCATAGGACTTGTTTTGTGTTTTGTCGCAATTAACAATGTTAGAGAATTTTCAAGAGAATCGACTCAGGTATGTTAACGCTGTCACTTCTTTCTTTTTGGCATGATCTACACGACACAAGCGAAACAAGAAAATGCACAACTTCCATAACTTACTCTATTCGTAGAAATGCTAGAGATGTGTATATTCTTATTCTCCCATAAGTCTTAATATCCTATCCTCTGTTCATGGGTCTCAGAAAATATATATGTTGATAAAGTCTATTTCATGATATTAATCAGAGGCAAAATGGTCTTATGACACTATGAAAGATTTTATTGACGTAGTTATCAAACATCGTTTATTTACACTGACCGATGACCAGACGACGTTATGTACGTGTGTATATATATATATATGGGATATGAAAAAGGTTATGCCATTATATATGCACCACCACCTGATCAGTTGGTATATGTTGACGATTTTGCCCATAGTGGCCGAGATGAAGTGATGGGATACCCTCAGAGGCTTGATGATGTTATGTATACCTATACCTATACATGGTACAATATTTATACGTACGTGCATGACATTATAAATGTTTTAGGATTTTTAAAGTTATTTAGACTTACATGTGTAATTCTTTATTCCATGTTTCATCTATGTCTTTTGTGTACTGATCTTTATGCCTTACATACTCAGTACATTATTCATACTGATGCCTTATTTCCCGGGGCTTGCGTTTCATGCCCGCATGTACAGGTAGGCCTAGAAACTATTTGTGGTTCTTTTTGACAAGTATGATGGAAATGTGTGTAAATAAAAGTTACATATCTATATATAACGCTCTTATAAAGAGCGCTATACCTGAACGGGCGTTATGGACGTTAAGGTATAATAATCTTTAAAAGAGCGTTATACTTATAACGCCTTTAGAAACATCATTGTACATGTATAGCGCAGTTATAAAGAACGCTATACCTGTTTTATGGGCCCACAAATAAGTCTCCTACATTTAGCTCACATAACATATTTCAAATGGGTATAGCGCCCTTTAAAAAAGCGCTATACCTAAAAACGTTCAGCCCCCCTCGAGCTAGGCATTGCTTTATTTAAAAGCGTTAGGATTTTACAAAAATCCATTAAAAAATATTCGTAACTCCTGTTAAAATTTTTCTTCTTGTAAATTCTCAAGCATTTTTTTCATAATGTATGAAGAGCGAAAAGTAAGTGTTTCATTATATTGTGGGGGGTGGGAGGGGTGAGGTTGTGGTGGTGAATAACACTGTGACCTATAGTTTATCTCCACATTGTCATGTTAAGTTGCCACGTACAATGGAATACGATACATTGATATCATTATTATGTAAAAAAATGAGTTTAAAGAAATGTTCGGTGAACCTTAAAGTAACAAGAAGATATATGTATTCCATCACTCTGTAAGGGGTTGCTTGTTACACTGAGTTTAACATCGACGATAATGAAACTTTGAGGGAGTTTTTGAGGACTCCGGATGAATACCGGGAATCTCTTGTAATAAAAATGTTTGAAATGTACGTCAAGGTTGAAGATGTTCGCAATAATGAGGTTGAGCATAATAGAGATAACCCTCAGTCATCGGGTGGTTATTCTGGAGCAATTTTTGCTAGAAAGGTTCCAGCTGAAAGAGTTTGGCCTGATTTAAACTTATCACCATGGGTGAATGAGGAGCGAGGTAATAATTTCTCCCCTTCTTTACATAATCCACAAGACGAGTGGTAAACTTCAATTTTACTTTGTGTTACGATGTATATTTTTGTTGTATTGAATTTTTATTAACGCTCATATATTCCACAGAGGGTACCTGCCAGATATGAATTTTACAAGTTACGAACCCACGCCCAGTTTGAATATGCCTAGTTCTTGTGTGTTGGATCACGGTGGTCCATCCGAGAGTCATCACCAACAGAATAATTTCCATCAAGGAATGTCAACACATCACGACTTGTAAGTGAAGTGATACAGCTATATGGAATATTTATTAATTTGAGTAACTTATTATTTTGTTGTTTGTGCAGTGAAAATGAGCAAGTTGAACCACCTGTCCTAACTTAATTGCCCGAAGACGACATATTAAATCGGGATCTAGCAGATGCACAGAGTGAGGAAGAGAACAGTGATTATGACAAAAATGCCGATGATTCTAGAGACGACACACCCTTCCTTTATGAGGATGGTGATGAGGAGGAAGAGAATGAAGGACCTGATTTGATGAGGGAGTATGCTCCACCCCCTCTTAGACCAAGAGTGTACGAGTCCCAAGTGTCATTTCATTCAAGAAAGATTCCCTACCTTGATCATTTCCAAGTATGCCGTATGTTGATGCTCTCACAATGGATTTTGATGAAATTCGGACACCAATGTGGGTGATTCTAAATCAACAGTGTTGCCAAAGGGCATGCTTTTTCCTGATAAAGCGCGCCTAAGTAGGGCGGCAAAAATGTATAGCGTAAAAGAGTTTCGTGAGATGACATTATGGGAGTCATGTACGGATGTATAAAAGGTTGTTGACGTATATGGTTTATGGGTTGTCATTGGATGCTGCGTGCCAGCAAGAAGAACAAAAGTCTATGGAATGTGGGTAAATACATTGCCACCCACACATGTGAAATTGACACATTCAATTGGAATCACTACAACTTGGATATTGACTTGATTTCCCTTGTATTTATTCCACACCTTGAAGCGTCCATGAGATATTAAATCAAAGAGTGCATTACATCAGTCCACCAGGAATATGACCATACCATTACCAAAATAAAGGCCTTTCTCGGGCGCAAACGTGCGTTTGAAATTGTTTATGGTAAATGGGATAAGTGATTTGCAGCTCTACCCAGGTACATGGTCGCACTGCAAAACTTTATTCCCGGGAAGATTGTTGAATGGAAGCTTGAGCGGAGTCCGAGAAGACTAGAATATATATTCAATTATGTGTTCTGGGCATTTAAACCAGCAATTGATTGTTTTCCGCATTGTCGGCCGGTAATATCCATAGACGACACTCATGTCTATGGAAAGTATGATATCAAGTTGTTGATCGCCGTTGCAGTAGATACCAATGGACAAATATTTCCTCTAGCTTTTGCTATTTGTGCCAATGAAATCCAAGAGACGTAGATGGTATTTTTGAACCACTTGAAAGAGCACGTCGTCAAACAGCGTTCCAGTGTTTGTCTAATATATGATCGGCATAGTGGTATCTTAATTTCTGTAGAGAATTTGCCTGCATGGAAAGAACCTTGTTCCTATCATCGTTACTGTGTGAGGCACCAAAAGGCACATCCTAACAATGATCTGCAGGATTTGATGTGGATGGCAACAACAGACTACCAAGAGCATAAATTTCGGAGGCACATAGAATCTATCAGGCAGGAAGACGAGAGAGCGTATCGTTGGTTGATGCGGCATGATCTTGACAAGTGGACTTTACATGCGGATGGTGGAAGAAGATGGGGAATTATGACTACAAATGTGTCAGAGTCTTTCAACGGGTTATTGAAGTCGGCAAGAGGATTTCATTTCACTGACATGGTGCGGATGTCGTTCAAGCGGATGGCGGGGAGGTTTGTTGAAAGGGTTGCACCTGCAATGTCATTGATGGAAAGGGGTGTTGAATTTATGCCACTGCCAATAAATATATTTGAGAAATACAGGCGGCGAGCACATTGGCATTCATTTTTACAGTATGATCACGACAAAAATGTTTTTGACGTTCGCACCGCTATCCATTAAAACCGGGGGAATAATGTACATACCATAAATGAATCTAGAAGGTTATGCTCTTGTGGGAAATGGTCTATCTACCACATGTCATGCTCACATGCCATCAAGTGCTTTCAACATGTTGGTTTTGGGCCAACCAACTACGTTGATAAACAATATAGTGTTGTCGCATACCTAAACACCTACAGTGAGCAGTTGCAGCCAGTGGGTGCTAACCATTATTGGCTCTCTGAACTATTTAAAATGGTGTGTAACAAGGAGTTCTTGCATCGAATACAGGTGCAGAAGAGAACATGTATACGGACCAAAGGGATGTTAGTGATACTGTTTATGCGCGCAAATGTGGTGTATGCTCGCAAACAGGACACGACCGTTCAAAATGTCCTTCGGTTGGATACACGTAGTAACATGGTTCGTAATTTAGTTGTAATAAGTGTATGTACTTGTTTATGTTCCAAGAGGTATCAAATTATTATGTTTCCATTCTTGTGAAATCTTATTGATATTTAATATTTTTCACTTGAATAAATTAATGATTTTCTCCCTCCCGTTCATGTATCATAAATATGTGAATATATATAGCGCGGTTAAATACTACATTATGTGTTAGCATAGCGTAGTTAAATAATATGTTATATGTGTTGTCTTATCGAACTGAAAAGATGCCCGCTTGTGAACAAGTTTTATAGGGTTCCCGATGAACCTTTATATAATTTTGCGGTATGGTTTGATGAAACCTTTAAGCAAGAATACTACAACAAAAACTTTGCAGTATATTCATGATTTGAACAAAAGATACGAACGTTATGAGCGTATGTATAAACGAGAAATTGCGGCGTTGAAGGAGAAACAAAAAGAGGTGGAAGAAGAAAAAAAATAGGTTGTTGGATCAATTAGAGTAGTTGAAGAAGAGAATAATTTACTAAGCAAACCAATGTATGTGTTGAGTGTTGTATTTTATCTTTATGCTTTCCATGTCATGTATTATCATTATGTGTGGTGACTTTAAATTCTATTAAGTTGATGTGTTTGTGTATATGTTTGTGTTGCAGTAATATGAGGACGAAGAACCGGGGAAATATATACATAATGCGCATATAACGAAAAATAATAAAAATTGTTGCTATTATTTACATAAATTAATATTTACATCAAATACAAAAAAAAAATCAATGTGTCCCATAGCCTCTGTGCTTCAATGCAGCCGCTGGCCTGAGGCGCATCCCATCCCACCCAGCTATGCTATCAGGATCATCCTCATGACGTCTCCTCTTTATAGCTGCGCTACAGCATGATCATCAGTAGTGCTGGTGGGATCGGTAGAAGGGGCCATCGGTCAGGTAGAAACCTATAGAAGAATAAGTCAGCTCAGTATAGGAAAAAATATATTAAGTCACAACAATTTAAATTGGCTTACCATGATCTCGTCGGGCTCCTCAATATAATCATCCGTCGCAGCCAGGCCAGCTTCGTACAAAGAGGTCTCCGTGACGGGCGGCGATGAAACCTTAATAAGAAAATTAATAATGTTATGGAAAATAAATGACAAAAGAAAAATCAAATTTAAATTTAATACTAATAACAACATACATGCTCCTGTGAATGCTCCCCTGCACCCCTCGATGATGAGCTAGAACTCAGTTGGTGCCCACTATCTACATCTCGGGTCGGCCGATCCTCAGCATCGTCCATGGGCTTGGGAAGTATGCATCCCAATCCTCTACGGTAATGTCCGTGCTCATGATCAATAATGGACCTGACGGGGTCACCTGCGAAGTCCTTGGAGTGAGCTACAACCCAAGGTTGTACGACGGCATGCTGCTGGGATACTTGTCCGAAACATCATCAACAGGGGCCTCAATGCGCCCTTGCTGGGGACCATCTCCTCGCCGCCCACCATGACCCCTTGGGGAAGCCCTACCTTGTGGGACATGGGACACCCCTACCTCGTTGGTACCGCTCTGGCGCCACATACGCAGGGTCGTGTCCCAAGCATTAATCCTCTCGAGTTCGCTGCAAGGTCCAAGCAGCCAGCTCTACAGCCTGCCGGCCATAATCGTGCAAAGCGGCCCGCTCCCTCGCCAGCATGCTGCTACATCTGCAGTCCCAGCTAGTACAATAGACGTATACCAATAGCCTACAAAAAATATAAAATATAAACTACAGAACACTATGTTACAGTTATATAAGTAATAATACCAGAAAACATATCAGGGCCTCGTGCCGCCCGGCGTATGGAATGTACTGACTGCCAGCCAGCTCGATGAACGGGATTCCCGATGAAAAGTCAGGTAACACGGCGGTACCATGGCATATAGACATGAATAGTATCCGTCCGGCTTTGGGGGCGATGAGGTCAGCTCTCCGGTCCCAAGTATCGACATGTGCCTCTAGCCATGCCACATATGTGTCGTCCACCCTGGAACGATAATCCTGCTGATAATGTGTGGGCTCCTATGTGGGCCCTCTCGGTACAAGCTGCTGACGGAGAAACTGGAAAAGTACCCGCTCCGTGGCATGATGCTCCACAATATCAAGGCACATCAGCGGGACGGAAGTGCTCCAAATCAGTCGGTCGGCTGAGCAATAATCAAGCAGTCAACCTATCAAGTTGTCGACGTATGGCGTCCAGATGAACTATTAAATAACAACAGAAAACGTGAGTATGCGCAACACATGTGAAGCTATACCAAGTAAACTTAGGTACACATTTACTTGTGCGCCCTCTAGAATATCCAACAAATCCCCGCAAAGGGGGAGATTATGCCAAGCCTCGTAATCTCGTACATATCCATACTGGAGAACCCACCTCCTATATAGATGGAGAAATAGAGGTGGTACATCCAGAGGTAATGGTGGTAGAGGTGGCTACAACTGTATGAACCGCTCCCATGCCCAAACCTAACATACAAAGTTGACGTAATATTTAAAGATAAACATTTACTAGATAGAATTGGAAGTAATGATTAGAGTATTCAAATATGTTGTCACATGTAGGCGCTGCAAAAATCCACATACGTCATGCTGGGTCCCCATGCTCGCCCGACACATCTGCATTTACAAGTAGGCGAGAACAGCAGCACCCCAGTTGTACTGGGGTAAATCATCTAGCAGCTGATGATGATGAAGAAATCTCAAGCTGACTAGGTTCCCCGAAGTGTTCGGGAACAAGACCCCTCCAAACATAAGGAGCAGTAGGAACCTCATATACCGGTGAATATGCATATAATCTGTCTCGCTGGTGATGTCGGGGTGCAATATCTCCAAATGCTATTGAATAGTTGTCAAACTCATGCGACTGGCCCCTAAGTATGCAGTCTCATCCGGTGGCCTGAAACTAGTGCACTAATGCAGCATGTGCAAATACTTCCCACGCGTCATCTCTCTCATGCTCTGAGGCAGTGCAATGGGCAGTTGGAATGTGTGCATTTCCGATCTCCATTGCTCTATCAGGTCCGTGACTAAAGACCAGTCAAGCTGCAGCCGCCCGATCTCCAAAATCCTGTAGAATCCCGTATCCCCCAGGCGCTGGACTACACGGTGATGGAAATCTGTGTCCTTCATAAAATCCCACATGTCGTCCACTCTTGTGGCGCGGAGAGACTGTGCTAGTAACTCTCCCCACATACGTGGGCGGACCTATGATCGCCCTGTAACACTAATAGCTCATCGCAGAAAGGTACGAGATGCATAGGCGGCACGTTGATGTCGTCTACTGTAAATTAAAAAAAATTAATTGTATGTTTTTTTTTTAAATTAAATAATTAATTTTTATAGTTATGCAATATTTAATTGGACAGAGTAATAACACATGGGTTCCAAGCTTGATATTTGAAGCCCAGTAGCACCAAGCTATCTTAATTCTTATGTGTGTTAATTTTATTATTTTACATGCTAGTTTCATAATTTTATATGTTTGTTTGTAAATTAAATAATTAATTTTTATAATTATACTATATTTAATTGGATAGAGTATATATCTATGGGTTCCAGGCTCGTGATTTGAGGCCCATTAACACCAGTCTATCCTAAATTCTTATGTGTATCAATTTCATTATTTTACATGTTAGTTATACAATATTTATATTTTTTTTTTGTAAATTAAATAAATAATTTTTGTAAATTGGACAGAGTTTGTGTTTGATCTATCAGTATAAGAGATACTTAAAAAACAGTGATACTACCTTAAAAGACTCTACATTTTACTATGATAAAAGGGCACTATATTACTAGTCTTTAAGCAAATAAATAATCTAAACTAGATAAAAGCAACAAATACATTTTAATCACAAAACATTCACGAAAATACATATAAAACAGTAAAAGTAATTTATTAACTGTAACGACCCGGTCGGTTGTTCCGAGAGTAATAACCCCGTTTCCCCCCGTTTCTGCTTCATTATATGGGGTTCAACTTCATTTTGTTGTGAGACACTTAGTCTCTTAACTTGGTTCAATAGTGGAAAATAACCGAAAGTTGACTTATTGGTAAACGACCTCAGAATGTATATTTTATGGTTCGGATAGCTTCCTTAGGTGATTTGGGACTTATGAGTGTGTTCGGAATGCGGTTTTGATGTTCGATGTAGAGTTAGGCGTGAATTGGCAAAAGTTAGTTTTTGGCGATTTCTGGTCGGCAGTGGAAAATAGGCTATTGGGGTCAGAATGGAAATCCGGAAGTTGGAGCAGGTTCGTAATGTCTTGGATATACGTGCAAATTTTCAGCTCAATCGGATGTGTTTTGGATGCTTTCGGCGTCCTTGGTGAAATTTAGAAGTTTCAAAGTTCATAGGCTTGGATTAGATGTGATTCTGTTGTTTTTGCGTTGTTTTGGTGTTTCGAAGGCTCGACTATGTTTAGATATGGTTATGGGATGTGTTGGTATGTTCTGGGGTCTCGAGGGGCTCGGGATTAATTTCGGATGGTTAACGGAGGTTTGGACTTAGGAATTTGCACCAAAGCTGCTGCTCGTGCCATTTTACTGGTGTGACCGCACATGCGGATGGGGAACCGAGTGTGTGGGCCCGCAGAAGCGGAAAGGAATCCACAGATACAGAATTTGGGCAACTTAGTGAGGGACCGCAGATGCGGACATGGGACCGCACCTGCGGAGTCACAGGTGCGGAAATGGAGTCGCAGGTGCGGATTTTGGACTTTAAGTGACTTTTTGCAGGTGCACACCTGGGACCGCAGGAGCAGGTCCACAGGTACGAGATTTTGACCACAGGTGCGGTTTTAACTGCGCAGGAAGTATAAATATGTGCCTTCGCGAAATTTTGGCATTTTTCTTCATTTTTGCATGGTGGTTGAGTCAATTTCGGAGCAATTTGAAGGAGGATTTCGAGGGTCTTTTGTGGAGGTAAGTTTCTCGGACTATAAACTTGATTCTATATTATTATGTGACATATTAGGCTTGGAATTAGTGGATTAAATAACATAAATTGGGGGGTTTGGGGATTGGGAAATTGAGACTTGTACTTAAAGAAATTAGGGGTTGTTTGTGGTCGGATTTTGATGCATTTTATATGTCCAGACTCGGGAAAGGATAAGGATTCTTGTGACACGATTTTTATCGAATTCTAAGACATGGTCTTGGGCTCGGGTTTGACAGATTTCAGGAATTGTGCCTAAAATTGATAGTTTTCGATTGGGCCTTATTCATTTAGCGTATATTGATGTTGTTAATCTTGTTTTGTTTAGATTCGGAGCAATCGAGAGCCGATTCGAGGGGAAAGAGCATCGGAGTTTAGTATTTCTGGCCCGGGTTGAGGTAAGTACTGACTGTAAATCTTGTCATGAGGATATGAAATCTCGGACTTCGTATTTTCTCACTATTTTCAAAGTGGCGCACATGCCGGATGACGAGTGTGTGGCGTGCACTGATAGTGTATTTGGACTTGGTCCTTCCCGTGGCAACTATTGAGTTGCGTATTTACCTTAAATCATATGTTAAATCGTGTCTAAAGACTATTGTTATATTTGGGCTATAAGCCATGTTTGGGGCCTTGTGCCGACTAGTTTGGACCCCTTGGGGGATTTTTACTGCTATATCCTCACTGTGTTGACTTATGATTTACACTCAGTCATGTTATGCTTAACTGATTTCGAAGCTCAGTCTTATTTATACTATTTTGAGATATAAAATGATGTTTTGGGTGGAGTACCTCGTTTTACTGATACACATGATTATCTTTTGAGAGTTGCTGACTGAGTTAGGCCGAGGGCCTGACTCGTGAGAATATGATATGCCACGAGGTGGCATGATATTTGCGTTTGAACTGAAGGAGCCCCTCCGAAGTCTGTACCTACTGAGTGCGAGTGCCGAGTGAGGAGTGATTGGAAGGCATGAGTGACTGTGAGTTTGCCCGAGTGGCTGATTGTGAGTGACTGTAAGGTATGCCCGAGGGGCTGATTATGAGTGACTGTGTGGTATGCCCGAGGGGCAGTTTCTGATACATGTTTTTGCCCAAGGGGCTAATATGATTTTACCACTTTCACTCTGAACTTATGAAATATGTTTTTCCCGAGGGACTTTTTATGATTTTTATCATTTATACACTAAACTTCTTGAAAGTTATGTTGAAAAAATTGGCAACTATATTTTCAAATAATTTTACTCAAATCGGCTTTTAAGCGTGATGATTTAACGTATACATTATTGGAAAGAAAGGTTGTGCTTATTGTGAAATGATGATTTAATTTTATATATTTCTTACTGCTCCGACCTGATTTATTTTCATTACTACTGAGTTGGCGTACTGACATTACTCCCTACACCTTGTGTGCAGATCCATGTGTTAGGGCAGAGTGAACCGTGTATCTGTTCTAGAGACTTCTCGTAGATTTTGCAAGATAGTTGCACGCGTCTGCAGTCCTGCTCTCTCCTTCTTACTAGTATAGAGTTTATTTCTTTAGAGTTGTATATTTTATGCAGATGCTCATGACTAGTGACTCCGGGATCTCGGGGGTTGTATATAATATTCGGTGTAGCGTTATCTATTTTAAAAATGTTTAAAAGAAACCTTTATGGGTTATCAGTTTAGTAATGATAAATGGAAGATTATTACGGTATGAGTGTGGTTTTGGCTTGCCTAGTTCCACGATAGGTGTCATCACGATTGGTTTAGATTTGGGGTCGTGACAAATTGGTATCAGAGCGCTAGGTTACATAGGACTCACCGGTCATGAGCAGGTTTATTAGAGTCTAGTGGATCGATTCAGAGACGTCTGTAATCTTCGAGAGGATACAGGACCCTTAGGAAAAAACCACACATTCCTGAATTCTTGTCCTGCAAATCCATTTCTTCGGCCAAAAGCGTAACTCTTGAAATTCCTTTCATGTATCTGAATGTGCCCGCGAGCGCTCGGTATCAGCTGTGCATCGACGGCTTATGACTTCCATGGGTGAGATGTGATTTTAGCATGTTGATAATGGGCAAGTTTGGAGGACTTCAGGCCGGATCCTGTCTGTGGCTTGAATGCTAAGATTTCGATTGTCTGTGCCGTGCATTTGGGGAACTATATGTCTGTGACGGGACTTTGGGACTGGATGTCTATGTGGTGAGTATGATTTGAGGGTGAGACGTGTTCATATTGTTTGATTGTGACAAAAGGGATGAGTCGGATATGTAGCAAGAAGTATTGAGTGTTCGACTTCTGTCTGGAGTTGGCACATGGCCTCGAGTCGTGAGTCTATGGGAAGACCTATTATGTTGTTCAGTTGTGGAGTAAAGAGGATCCTTCAGTTGTGTTATGAGTTCCTGGTGATGTCTTTTGGGCTGATCATTGCCCCAGTAGCATTCATATATTTTATTAATGATGTATTTCAGCCGTATTATCACTCGTTTGTATTGTATTCATTGATGGCACCCTGGCGTATACGCGTAGCTAGGGGTAGCATACTCAGTATTTAAGGATGGCATTATAAGGATTCGAGGAGGAGAAGATCTATGCAAAGTTCTCCAAGTGTGAATTTTTTGGCTCAGTTCAGTAGCATTCCTGGGATATTTGGTGTCCAGTGAGGATGTCCATGTGGTCAGACGAGTATGGGTAGAGCTTCCAGAAGCTCAAGATTTCTTTGGCCCCAGCTCTAGTGTTAGTTCTGCCATCAGCTTCAGGTTCTTATACCGCTTATTGTGATGTCTCGAGGGTAGGAATTGGTTTGTTCTAATGTATGAGGGTAAAGTGATTTCATAATAGCTGTGATCCTCGAAAGTTTGTAGAGAGATATCAGTTTGAGGCTAAGCAGGCGGGGGGGTATTTCTCGCGAGGTGTTCCGAGGTGGCGTGATCCTTATGTTGTTTTGTAGCAAGTTCTCTTTTACCAATAATTGATATATGTTGCAATTTGAGTTTAGATCACTTGTGGGAGTTGGAACGACTATTACAATGGTGAATGCGAGGTTGGAGATGATTCGGGATTTTAAATGGTTTGAGTTAGATATGAGCTTATGAAGGATTTAGTTGAATATCACTGTGGTATGACGGCGGTGTTAGCGTGTGGTCATTATGAGTTACTGTTTCTTTTGATCTATGGATTTGAGCCAAGTGAGGGAGTCCACTAATGATAAGTTGATTGCGCAATTACGTGTTGTATTGGTTTCAGTTCGAGGCATGTTGGTGGATCAGTTATGACGTGCAGAGGTGGGATCTGGGAATGACCCGAGTAATGGAAACTATTCGATATTGGTTGTAATGTAATCTATGGGTAGGTATGTTTTATTGAATGATTAAGTTTTAATTGTAAAAGGTGTAGTGGGTGCAGTGTATGAATTTGTTTGTTGCTTCAAGTACGTGGATTACTTTCCTAGTATGTTGCTCTGCAAATGGGGTCAGGTCGTTCTGTTTGTTTGATCGGTGAAATTGACGTTTGAGTAGAGTGGATGACTCTCGAGAATGATTCTGACGGATTCAAGGTTGAATATAACAATTGGGAATCATAAAGGTGTGTTCTGGGGTAGAACTGAGATTTACGTTGGAAGGTGTCAAGACTTGTGGCATTTCTACATCATCATGGATTCTACATATCGGTATCAAGAAGGTGAAGGTAATGGCTTTGGATTGCAGGAAGTCTCTCCAGGTTAAGTATTGTGAATGTGGTACTTTTAAGGATATTCGAGAGAGTATTCAGCGGCTGACGAGCCTTAGGCGGTATGGTGTTATGCTTGGGTCTCGTGTGGTGAGTTTGGATTGAGAATTGTGGTATTATGGCATGGAGAAGTATCAATTTGAAGGTAAGTTAGAAGAAACTTGTGTAAATAGGACAACTTGGTAGTAGGTCGGATCGGCATGGTAAGGGATGCGATTAGTTCTTTGGGTGTTCATGAGGTAATGAGTTTTTGCAGGTGTTTCTTAGCAATGCTCTTGGGTTTTGGTGACCCGCGTAGCTTGGTTGAGTTAGAAGGATTCAGTCATGACGGTTTGATGTTGCACGAATGGGATTTTGGATAGTTCCTGATGGTTTCTACCACAATTAAGATGCATATTTTCTAGTGGCATGAGGTGTTGGTGATGTATAGCGATTTTGCTTCTAAATGGGATCAAATGGAAGTTCTTGGCTAGTTGGGTACGTAGTTGCTTGTGTCTCAGAAGGGATCATGAAGTTCCCATATTTGTCCTAGGATGGCATGGCGTATGGGGTATGTTGGGTAGAGTTGATATTTGCACATGTGAGGTCACGGTTCAGTTTTGGAAGGAAGGTCAAAACAAAATTTCTTAGACAATATCGGCAGTTTCAGACGACTAGGTAGATGATATCACTATTGGGTGGCTTGATGAGGGTATACATTTCAGAAGGGGAAATGTGCGGAGTTAAGGGTACTTCATTGGTACTTCAATGCTCTCTTATTGGATTCGACTGCCGATATTCAAGGTTTCTTAGTAACACGGAAGAATTATAGGGTTACCCCTCGTGGAATGAGTGAGTATTTGGGATGTGTTATGTATTCGAGCGGTGGAGTTGAGACCATATACAGTAATCTATGCGCTTCATGGACTTCGAGGCTGAGAGTGCTCTCAAACAGGTCATTTTATGGTAGTGACTGTGAAGATGCGAGCAAGCTAGTCAGATGTTAGTATGTACCATGGTTCAGTCATTGTGAACTTTTCGGTGAGTTATCTATCTGTTGTGGGTGACCAGAGTTGATTCAGGGTTATTGGTGGGTCTGTATGAGTGTGTGTGCTGCACCGGGTCGGAATTGGTGACTGCTAATTTTTATTGTTGAGGAATGTACCATTCGATTGTCATTGAGTTTATTCGTGTTCTGGAGTGATGTATGAGTTACCCTTCGATGTTGCGAGGAGTTGTGATTGTTGGTTATAGGCACATATGGTGCGGTTCTAATGGGGCTTTATATCTGGTTTTGAGTAAGGTAAGTAATTAGGTATTGCGGGATTGAGACGTATTGGTTATGTACTTTCTGATTCGTGTGGCATGGTATCGTCCTGTTTCCCCGTGGTTATGGAAACTCACTTTGAATACTTGATGTTGCATTGCGCATGGTTATTGATTTTGAGCAAGGTAACTTGAAGTATTTCATGTGGACCAGCGTGTGGATGGGATCACGCATTGTAGTGGAGTTATGTGGGGGTATGATCCTTGGCGTCTGATTCGTGTATTTTGACTTTTCGATGAGTGTCAGGCTCTTAGCATGGTGTTGTGATGGTAATTGTTAATGGCGGGATGGTCCTCTCGTGTGAATCTTTTATATAACTTGATTACATTGGGGATGTTGCTATTGAGTGCACGAGTTGCACAGATTATGGCTTTGAATTGTACTGATGTTTCATGTCATCAGAGTGGTCGTGTTGGGTGAGAAGAGGTTAGAAAAACAGATGTGGTTCCGTCCTCATCAAATTCATGTTATAATATGATTGTGTCGTGTGAGTTGTGAAACAGCTTGATAATTTCTTATGAGTTCAGATCTCCGCGTAGTGATGATGTTATGTGAGTAGGATAGCTCTTGAGATCTAGAGTGTATATATAAATCACACCTCAGTCGTTCTTGGGCTTTTGCACTTATCAGTCTCCCCAGGATGGTATTATGCACTTAGCGTACTTGTGAACGATATTCGGTAATGTGTAATAGTGAGCGATTCAGCTCCGTGTATATTTCCTTATGTGAGTTTTATGATGGGATCGGGTGGCACGCCTCCACGTGTATGTTGTTTGGATCGGGTTGCACGCCGCAACAGTGTGATGATGAGAAGGGTTAATATTTATTTATTTTTCTTATGTTTTATTTCCTATTTCTGAGAAAGTTCATATTAGTTACATGAGTGGAATAGTCCCTTCCTGAGTCATTTCTTATTTATCATGTTCGAGTTATGGCCTATTGGCAATGTGGTATCATGTGAGACTATTGGTCATGTTTGGGGTGATTTGTTGTCTGAGTAGTTCATACTGGGTGAGACAGGATTATCGGATCAAGGATTAATGCGATAAGGTTATGTGAAGTGTATATTAAAGAAACAAATAGCATTATTCAGGTTCATAATGAAGTGATGATTCTAGTCAAGATGAGGTATTCAAGGATTTGTTAACTCTGCAGTTGGGTATGAATTTCTGCACATTTTCTCCGTTGTGGTGGTATCGTCAGCATTATAGCAGGATGTATGTATATTTGTTATGAGGTGCATCGGGAGCACCAGATTCGTGAAATTTTGGCTATTAAGGTTCAGGGAGTGTCATTGTTGTCAGATGATGGATTATGCGGTGTATGGTGCTGATTTAGCAAAGGTGCGCAGTTGTGTTCTGGTACCTCGTGTGGTAGTTAATACAGTGTTTATATATTTGAACTAGGCCTGGCAAGAGAAATTCAAGTGTTGGATTAGGTTCTGAGCTTATTATATGAATAAAAGAAGAATCTTCAGATTTGATTAACCTAATGTACTCAACTGGGTTGTGGTAGCACAGCCAGGTGCTCGAGGTGTCAAACAGTGATTTTTGATAACTCCAGAGAAGTTATTGGCACATTCGAGGACGAACATCGGTTTAAGTAGGGGAGAATGTAACGACCCGATCGGTCATTTTGAGCTCTAGCACGTCTTTCAGCGGTTTGAAGTCGTGAGCAGCTCCATTTCTGGTATTATGACTTGTAGGTGTGGTCGGAATTGAATTTCGGGAAGTTTAGAGTTGATTTGGAAAGAAAATTCTCATTTCAGAAGCCTTAAGTTGGAAGAATCAACTAAGATTGGAATTTTGAGTAAACGACCTACGAATCCAGATTTGAAGGTTACAGCAGGTTTGTATGAAGATTTCGGAGTTGGGCGAAGGTCCGGATTGGTTTTTGGATAACCCGGGAGCGTTTCGGCGTATATTGTGGAAGTTAGAATTTTTGAAAAATTTCATATATTTGCGCTTGAAGTGCATTTCAGAGTTATTGATATCCGTTTGAGATTCCGAGTCTGGGAATAGCTTCTTGTGGTGATTCTGGAGTTGGGAGCGCGATCGGAAGTGAATTTGGATGTCCGTAGGTCATTTTGAAGTCATTTGGCTAAGGATAAAAATTGGAAGGTTTTTGAGAAATCCGACCGGAAGTGGAAGTTTTGATATCGAGGTCGGAATGCTATTCCGGAAGTTGGAGCATGTCTGTAATGTTGAATATGACTTGTGCGCAAAATTTGAGGTGAATCGGACATGATTTGACAGGCTTTGGCATGTTATGTAGAACTTGGAAATTTCTAAGTTCATAAAGTTGGGATTTGAGTGCGATACATGGTTTCGATATTGTTTGATGTGATTTGAGGCCTCGAGCAAGTCCGCATTATGTTATGGAACTAGTTGGTATAATTGGACGGGGTCCCGGGGGCCTGGGGTGGATTTCGGGTGGTTATCAGATCAATAATTGAAGTTGAAGAAAGCTGAAGGTTGTTGTCATCTGGTGTAACCGCACCTGCGAGGCTTTGGCCGCAGGTGCGGCTAAAGGGTCGCAGGTGCAAAATTGGGCTGGAGCCAAGGAAACCGCAGGTGCGGGAGATTTGGGCGCACCTGCGGAAGCGCAAGTGCGACAAGGGGACCGCAGGTGCGGAAAATGGGCATGGGCAGATTGATTTTAAGTGACAATTGATCATTTCTCCATTTATATTCATATGCCATGGGCGATTTTGAGCAGCTTCAAGGAGAGGATTTCGTCAAGGGTCGCAAGGTAAGTAATTTCTTCACGTTTTTTAATTAAATACAAGATTATATGCATGGATTAGGCATGGAAATTAGTAGGAGGATTGGGATTTTTGAGGAAATACCTAGAAATGGTAATTTGGATTTTTAGCCACGAATTGAGCATGAATAATTGAGTAAATTGTATATTTGAGTTAGTAAAGCAATGGGTAGAATATATCTTCGAGAAATTTCGAATTCAGAGCACGTGGGTCTGAGGAAATTTTTGTCATTTCACTGAGCGGGGTTGGGAGAGTATATAATTTTAATTTGTTGTGAGTATTAGGCTGAATTTTCATTCCTTTGCCGTTATGTGGTATTTTCAGAGTGTTGTGCAATGATTTGAGTCGTCGGAAGGGCTTGGACGCCGGTTATTAAATTTTGGAGCGAGGTAAGTCTCCTTTCTAACTTTGTGAGGGGGAATTCTCCCCCTGGGTGAATTAATTAAGTATATACTACTATCTGCGGGGGCTACGTACGCACGAGGTGAGGGGAGTCCGTGCGTAGCTACTATTATGCCATGTTCGGGTAGCCTAGGACCCACTAGCATGCCTTACCTGTTGTACATGTGATCTTCTCTGTAATATTAGACAGCTAATATAATCGAATTTGTAATCGAATGCCTAAAGAAGATTAGAGTTTATTTTCTTAAGCATCTAAAAAGTGAATTGATTTCCTTCGCGGGAAATTGTATTTTCGGATAAGGTTGTATCATTAAACATTACAAAAACTTGGCAAGTGAATCTCGAAAAAGGATTTAAATACTATTTTGTGGTTTTTAAAAGAGAAATCGGTCATTCACTTGAGTATTTGTGTTCCCGACGTATTCAGGGTGGATTGTTGATTGTGCATGTCTGCATGTGACCGCTTCGCAATTTACATTCCGCGAGCAGAGTGTTATCTACCCCACTCTCATGGGAGCGGGTCGTACGCCACGGTGGATTTAAATGCACTTTTGGTACGGGCCGTTCGATCTTCGGCAGTGCATAGACATGATTATTAAATGGAGAGGTGCACTTATGGGACGGGCTATTTGATCCTCGGCAGTGCACAAAGATGATTATTATATTGAGAGATGCATTTTTGGTACGGGCCGTTCGATCCTCGGCGGTGCATAGACATGAGTATTTTATTGAGAGGTGCACTTTTTGTACGGGCCGTTCGATCCTTTGCAGTGCACGGAGTTGATTATTATGATGGCTCATGCCGGTTGTCCTTATCTCGTATGCGCATGCTAAATTGTTAAATGTTTTTTTATGATTTTCGAAATGATAAGATATTTGGGGAAAAAATAAAGAAGAAACTGTGGATTTATGATCTTTTGGGGGAAAACAAAGAGGAAATTATTTATTTAAGATATTTTGGAAAATAATGAGAAAGTGGTAATTGTTTGTTCTTTCAAGTTTTTACTTGGATTTCAGTGCCTTATATAAATGTTGCTTTACTACCTTTACATGCCTATCGTGTCCATCTTATACTGTTAATTAATTTGCTGGCCCTTAGTGAGTGTCTAATTCGACCTCTCGTCACTACCTCTGTGAGGCTAGGCGGGCGACTTACTGAGTAAACGTTTTTATGCTCATGCTACACTTGCTATGCATTTTATTGCACAGGTACTTTCATAGAAATGTGGAGGTTTCGGGGACGTAGGCGAGCTGCATCATCCGGAGGCGATCCGCAGCGGACATAATCTCTCTCATACTGTATTTATTACATTATTTTAAATTTCCTTGTCCAGTTTGTATTTCGGACAGGCTTTGTAATGATTGTATAAATTCTTAGAAATTGCTCATTTACTTGTGACACCAGGTTCTGGGATGTGTTGGGTTATATTTGTTAAAAGGTAATATTTTAACCATCGTTTTATTTAATAGAATTTTATTTCTTTAATATGAAATAAAGTGAAAGAAAATGATTTTTCATAAATGATAAACATGAATTTATTTTGACTAATTAATGATTGGCTTGCCTGACAATGGTGTCCGGCACCATGACGACCTTAGGTATTTTGGGTCGTGACACTTTCAGGACTAGATATGCTCATTATGAGTTTCTGGTCATGTCATTCGGGATGACAAATGCGCTAGAAGCCTTTATGCACTTGATGCACAGTGTATTCCGGCCTTATCTGGATTCTTTCGTCATTGTGTTTATTGATGTTATCTTGGTGTATTCCTGATCTTGGGAGGATCATGAGCATCATTTGAGATTTGTGCTACAGACCTTGAGGGAGAAGAGATTGTATGCAAAATTTTTGAAGTGTGAGTTTTGGCTTGATTCAGTGCGTTCTTGGGACACGTTGTGTCTAATGAGGGTATTCAGGTTGATCCGAAGAAGATAGAGGCGGTGCAGAGCTGGCCTAGATCGTCATCAGCTACCGAGATTCGCAGCTTTCCTTGTTAGGCAGGGTACTATCGCCGTTTTGTAGAGAGATTTTCATCTATTGCAGCACCTATGACCAGACTAACCCAGAAGGGTGCTCAGTTCAGGTGAACTGCGGAGTGTGAGGAGAGCTTTCAGAAGCTCTAGTCAGCTTTGACTATAGCTTCGGTGTTGGTTTTGCCTACTGGTTCAGGTTCTTATACAATTTACTGTGATGCCTCAAGACTTGGCCTTGGAGCTTCTTTGATGCAGGATGGTAGGGTGATTGCCTACGTGCCCAAACAGTTGAAGGTGCACCAGAAGAATTATCTAGTGCACAATCTTGAGCTAGCAGCTATTGTCCACGCCTTGAAGATTTGGTGTCATTATTTGTATGGAGTGCATTGTGAGATTTTCACTGATCACAGTAGTTTTCAGCGTCTGCTTAAGCAGAATGATCTGAATTTGTGTCAGAGCAGGTGGTTGTAGCTTCTCAAGGATTATGACCTCACTATTTTATATCATCCGGGGAAGGCCAATGTAGTGGTCGATGCCCTGAGTCGCAGAGCGGAGAGTTTGGGGAGTCTAGCCTACCTTCCAGTAGCAGAGCGGCCATTAGAACTTGATGTTCATGCTTTAGCAGATCAGTTGGTGAGGTTGGATCTATATGAG
Organism: Nicotiana knightiana; assembly: GCA_005239525.1. Classification (NCBI taxonomy): domain Eukaryota; kingdom Viridiplantae; phylum Streptophyta; class Magnoliopsida; order Solanales; family Solanaceae; genus Nicotiana; species Nicotiana knightiana. Next base: position 31,466 of record ML392518.1, on the reverse strand, counting down.
CCCCCGCGGGTATAGGCTTGTGTAGCCTCCAGGTCTTCTCTTTATGATCAGACTAGAGCACGCCAATATGATGATCCCCACTTGCTCGTTCTTCAGGACAGGGTCCATCGCGGTGATGCCAGGGATGTGGCTATTGGTGATGATGGGGTCATGAGGACGCAGGGACGGATTTGCGTGCCCAATGTGGATGGACTTCGAGGTTTGATTCTAGCTGAGGCCCATAGTTCGCGGTATTCAATCCATCCGGGTGCCGCAAAAATGTATCAGGATCTAAGACATCATTATTGGTAGAGGCGGATGAAGAGGGATATTGTTGAGTTCGTATCTTGGTGTCTCAACTGTCAGCAGGTCAAGTATGAGCACCAGAGACAGGTGGATTGCTTTAGAGATTAGATATTTCGGAGTGGAAGTGGGAGCTGAACACCATGGACTTCGTAGTTGGGCTTCCACGGACTTCGAGGAGGTTTGATGCTATATGGGTTATTGTGAATCGACTGACCAAGTCCGCGCACTTCATTCCTGTTGGCACTAATTATTCTTCGGAGTGGTTAGCTGAGATTTACATCAGGGAGAATGTCTGATTGCATGGGTTCCAGTTTCTATCATTTCTGACAGAGGTACTCAGTTCACATCTCAGTTTTGGAGGGCCGTGCAGAGAAAGTTGGGTACTCAGGTTGAATTGAGCACAATGTATCATCATCAGACCGGCAGGCAGTTGGAGCATACTATTCAGATTTTGGAGGATATGTTGTATGCCTGTGTCATTGATTTTGGGGGTTCATGGGACCAGTTTCTGCCACTCGCGGAGTTTGCATATAATAATAGTTATCAGTCGATTATCCAGATGACTACGTATGAGGCTTTATATGGTAGGAGGTGCAGATCACTGGTTGGTTGGTTCGAGTCGGGCGAGGCTAGGCTATTAGGCATAGACTTGGTTCAGGATGCATTGGGTAAGGTGAAGTTGATTCAGGAGTGGCTTCGCATGGTGCAGTCTAGGAAGAAGAGTTATGCGGACCGGAAGGTCCGAGATGTGTCTTTCGTGGTTGGGGAGAAGGTGCTGCTTAAGGTTTCACCCACGAAGGGTGTTATGAGGTTCGGGAAGAGGGGAAAGCTGAGTCCCCGGTTCATTGAACCATTTGAGATGCTTCAGAGGATTGGGGAGGTGGCTTATAGGCTTGCTTTGCCTCCCAACTTATCGAGTATTCATCCGGTGTTCCATGTTTTGATGCTCCGGAAGTATGTTGGTGACCCGTCTCATGTTTCGGACTTCAGCACGGTTCAGCTCGAGGGTGATATGTCATATGAGGTAGAGCTAGTAGTTATTTTGGGTCGTCAAGTCAGAAAGCTAAGGTCCAAGGATATAGCTTCAGTGAAGGTTCAGTGGAGAGGGCAGCTGGTGGAAGATGCCACCTGGGAGACCGAGCGGAAGATGCGGAGCAGATATCCTCACTTATTCGAGACTCCATGTATGTTTCTCAACCCGTTCGAGGATGAATGTTTGTTTAAGAGGGGGAGAATGTAACGGCCCGGCCGGTCATTTCGTGAGATTATCCCCGTTCCCCTGTTTTTGCTTTATCATATGTTACTTAGCCTATTTATGTTGTGTTGGGTCGGTTGGTTTGGGTTCGGAGTGGTCGTTCTTAGAACAGAGACACCTAGCCTCTTACATTAGCTTAATAGTTGAAAAAGTCAACTGGGAGTTGACTTATTGGTAAACGACCTCGGAATGTGGATTTTATGGCTCGTATAGCTTTGTTAGGTGATTTGGCACTTAGGATTGTTTTCGGAATGAAGTTTTTATGTCCGGTGTAGAATTAGGCTTGAATTAGCGAAAGTTAGTTTTTGGCGATTTCCGGTCGGCAAGGGAAAATAGGCTATTGGGTTCGGAATGGAACTCCGAAAGTTGGAATAGGTTCGTAATGTCATTTTGGATATGTGTGCAAATTTTCAGGTAAATCAGATGTGATTTAGATGGTTTCGGCATCTTTGGTGAAATTTAGAAATTTCAAAGTTCATAGGCTTGAATTTGATGTGATTTTGGTGTTTTTGCGTTGTTTTTGGGGTTTCGAAAGCTCGACTAAGTTTGAATGATATTATGGGGTGTGTTGACGTGTTTGGTTGAGGTCCCGAGGGCCTCGGGTGTATTTTGACAAGTTAACGGATCAAGTTTGGATGTGGGAAAGTTGCAAAAATTTTGCCGGTTTAGTTATGGTGTCCTTCTATGCGATCGTGGGTAAGAATGCGATCGCATAGGCTATTTAGGGGAAGCATGGGTTTTATGATATGCGATCGCATGAGTGGAGGCCGCGATCGTGTAGGTGTGCGTCTTGTGTGCAGTGTGATCGCGTGCGTGAGGTCCGCGATCGCGTAGGTGTTCTGAGGCGCGTGAGAGCGATGGATGTTTGAGTTATGCGGATGCGTGTGTGGGTATCCGAACACATAGAGTGGGTTTGGACTGTGCATCACGAACGCATAGCTTGAAACGCGAACACACTGAGGTAATTAGGGGCATCTGGGCAGAATGTTTAAATAGCCATCTTCGCGAATTTTAGGCCACTTTTCACCATTTGTGGACGGATTTGAAGCTTTGGAGAGAGTTTAAAGAGCCAATCAAAGGAGAAACACTTGGAGGTAAGATTTTTGACTTCATAACTCGATTCTATGATGTTTTCTAAGTAATTAAACCGGAAATTAGTTTGATTCAAACCTAAAATTGGGGAGGTTAGGGCATGAGAAATTGGGACTTTAGTTGAGTAATTGAAGGGGCCATTGTTGTCCGATTTTGGTGTTCTTGGTATGTATATAATTTTGGAAGGATGAGGATTCTTGTAATGTAAATTTTATAGGATTCCGAGACATGGGCCTGGGGCTCGGGTTTGGCCAATTTCAAGAATTGCGCCTAATTTTGATAGTTTTTGATTGGGGTTCGTGTCCCTAACATATTTTGATGTTATTGATCTGATTTGTGATAGACTCGGAGCATTTGGGAGCCGATTCGAGGGGCAAGAGCACCGCAGAGTAGTTTTTGGGTTGTTTTGAGGTAAGTAACGGTTGTAACTCAAAAACTGAGGGTATGAAACCCCGGTATTTTATATTATTTTGGTAAATGAGGTGACACACATGCTAGGTGACGGGCGTGCGGGCGTGCACCGATAGGGATTGTGACTTGGTCCGTCTCGTAGCGACTATTAAGCTGCGTATTCGATTTGAAACCTTACGACATCCTATATTTTAGAAATGTGTACTTGTTTATGGGTTGTGAGCCATGTTTGGGGCCTTGTGCCGACCTATTTAGACCGCCAGAGGTACTTTTACACTATTGTCACAGTTTCCTGATAGAACAATTGTGAACTCAGTCATGTTTTCTACTTGTTGTTATTTTCACTATTATCACACTGTTTTGAAACTCTGAGAGGTATTTTGGGCTGAGTCCCGTGAGTTGAGATTAATTGCCCGAGTGACTTGTGAGGATGACTGAGTGAGGCCGAGAGCCGAGTATGTGAGGATAGTTATGGATCGGGCTGCATGCCGCAGCAATATATATTATGTATGGATCGGGCTGCACGCTGCAACAATATATGTTATATATAGATCAGATTGCACACCGCAGAAATATACATATTGGATCTTGCCCGCACGCCGTAACAAATATAGCTCTTGGGCTATAGGAGCCCTTCCGAAGTCTGTACACCCCAGTGGGCGCAATTGACTATTATATGGATCGTGTTGCACGCCATAGCGTATGTTATATGTATCGGGATGCATGCCGCAGCAGTGCGTGTATATATATATATACGTATATATATATACGTATATGTATATATATGTATTGGATCGGGCTGCCTACCGCGACAGTTGTTTGTATTCATGGTACTGTATTCATGGTACTTGTTGAGTACGAGTGTTTGGTGTGAGCATAAGATACTGATAGTGGAGTCACGAGTGACTGGGAGGCTTTTCCAAGAGGCTTTTATTATGAGTGATACCGTTCCCGAAGGGTTATATTTTATGAAACTACTGCTTTCACTCTTCTTTACATTGAGCCTCTGATGATAATGTTGGACAAATGTTTTTATACAAGATTTTAAATGGAAAACTGGAGTATAATGAAATATTCGGAATGTAGATTCCTGACTTGATTTATTTATTTCCATTGCTACTTATTATATGGATTTACATGATTTATAAATGCTCGTCACTACACTCAAGTTTTTAGTTACTTTGATTACTTACTAAGTTGGCGTACTCACGTTACTCCCTGCACCCTTGTGTGCAGATATAGGCACCGTACAATCCCACAAGTCAATTTTCGGACGTGCTTGGAGTTGTTCGAGGATCGAGGTAGCTGCTCAGCGTCCCCATCTCACTAGTCGATTTTGTCTTTTGTACTTCTGTATTTTTTAGTAGCAAGTCACCTTATTGTACATCGTATTTATAATCCTAGATGCTCATGACAGTTGGCTCCAGGTTTTGGTGTAGTGTATAAATTTTTTATCTCATTTTGTTGTATTAAAATCTGCTAGTTTCGGGAAATTATGAAATATTATGATAGTCTGCAATGGTTGGCTAGCCTAGTTCAATGATAGGTGCCATCACGGCCGGCTTAGGATTTGGGGTCGTGACAAATGATCAACGGCCAGGATTAAACAAGAATTGGGTCGGGTAGCTGGGGTATTGGGCATGGGTTTATTGGGATGGTAACTACATGTGTTTGATAACCAGACATAAAGAGAAGGTTCATACTCCCAAATTTATATACATTATCCTAGTCTCATAAGTTACAATATTTTCCCTTATCGGGACTTCACATTCAGTTTAGTTTTGTCTTCTTTCAGTCAAGAGAGTAGAGTGTCTATATGTGTGTATATATATATATATATATATATATATATATATATATATATATACTGTATAACAGTATTTTCACCACCATCGAGCTATAACCGATGGGCAGGCCCTTATTGGGCAACCTCCGATCAGATGGTAATTTATATACCGAGCATACTATGGTCGAGCGCTTATGAGCGAGCGCAGCATGGCCGAGCTACAGAGCCTAGTATGGTCGAGCGCCTATGAGCAAGCCTACTACGGCAGAGCAGTTATATATACCGAGCATTATAGGGCCGGGCAACTATTTTACTTACTATTGAGAGAGTTGAATCAGTATCGGCAGGTAAGCATATCTTTCAGTTATCAGTTTCAGCTTTCAGTTATTTTATTCCCTTACATACTCGGTACATTATTTTGTACTAATGTCCCTTTTGCTGGGGATTATCCATTTCATGCATGCACGTATAGACAATCAGTTTGATGAACCCTCATAGTAGGCGAGGTTAGCATTCAACGAAGGATCGGTAACACCAACTCATTCAGAGTGCATGCGAGTCTGTGAGCCATCGTGTTAGAATTGTGCTACAGACTTATGGGTAGGTTGGTACCCTATCCCATTTGATGTCAAATACTCTTAGAGTCTTTGTAGACAAAGGTTCATTTTGTACATTAGGTCACAGGCCTTGACGGCCTATATGTATTCATGTTTTAAGAAAGATGATTCATTTATACCGTGCTTTCCCACTTATAGTTATACATTATGATTTGTGGCCATGTTGGCCCAGTTACTAATGATAGTATGTAAGAAAAATATGAGTTAGGCACCGGGTGCCCGTTGTGACCCTTCGATTTGGGTCATGACAAAAGTGGTATTAGAGCAGTTTTGTCCTAGGGTGTCTATAAGTCGTGTCTAGTAGAGTTTTGTTTATGGGTGTGTTGTGCACCACACTTATAAGCAGTCGGCTACATGAAGTTTAGGATTATCACTGTTTCTTCTTACTCTAGATTGTGTGGTATAGCTCAGATGTAAGAACTCAATTTCCTAAACTCTATCTTATCACATAATACGACGATGCCTACATCTAGAAAGATGGTTGGTAAGGGATTGAATACGACCGTGGAAGAGTTAAGTCAGAGGTACTCGATTTGGCATCATGCTTATGATTAGTAGATGTAAGGTCTTCAGTAGATCATCTGTGTACTAAGACGTGTTAGCCACTTGATAAGGAGCCTTAAGGAAAGAATGTCTATTCACCCCTACGGTAAAAAGGAATAAGAGAATCAGAAGGTAGACAGAAGTTTCAGGAACTAAAATAAGCAAGATGAAGAAGGGTATGAGGTACTCAGCTATAAAGATTATCATTACTTATCACTCAGGAAGGGAGATATAAGCATTTTGAGTTACCTTCAACAATAACATAGGTATGTATAATTGGCCACACCCATTTTAGTTATGCCCTATGGGGGCTAACAGATGTGGTTAAGAGAAGGGCGGGTTATCAAGATCCGGTTGGGTTTAGGGTAACCCAAATTGGTGAATGGATTGCTTGCGTTAGTTGACAGTTTTTAAGGATATTGCGAATGTGCTAATAGATCTCCTTGTGAGACACCCAGATGGTGCACTCTAAAATAGTACAGCTAGATATGAGTACTACAAAGTCAGGCAATGGAATCCTATAAGGGATAAATATTACCTAAGTGTGTCTCCCGTCCCTAGTAGGGAGAGAGTTTTAGGTAACCCGAAGAGCCAGTGGATGGGGCAAGGGGGGCTAAAAGCAAAAGAATGACTTGTTTAAGTCTTCAAAAGAAAATGATAGGCAGAAATATTAGCAGGGAAATGAAGATAGATGAGGAAGCATTATGAGTAAGATGTAATACATGGATGGCAACAGTAGACTAAAAAAATGACAGTATTACAAAGCCTATTGTCAAGTCAAGGAAAAGACGAAAGGCGACAGGCCTTGAGACAACAAAAGAGTATATGCCATAAAGTCATATTCTCATTTTGAGAAATAAGTTTGTGACTCCAATGCGACTACCAGAAGGAAAAGTTAGAACCTAGAGTAATAGAAATCAGTATGGGCTGGTGAACAAGATAAACTAAACATGAATTGGGACTGAGTGATTTGATAATGGTCAACATCATAAGGATTTTCGATTGCATTCCGGCGATAATAGAATGGACAACAGAAGAAGATTCATGAGAAATTCAGCAAATGGTCATATAGGAAAACGCTTCCCTAAAGTATGCAATGTGAGCAAAGTTAAGCTTAAGGGACTGCATGTGCCAGTTATACTAAGTGTCACCCTCGCGAGTAAGGAATTTTGATATCCTTGGTACAGAAGGATTACTGGAAGGCGAGTAAGGGTCATAAATGATGTGAAAAGACGCCAAAGATGAAAAGGTAAAACATCTATAGGTAGTTCGTCGTGGGTCCAACTCTTAGTACTCCCCTAAAAGGGGGGAATATGGAGTGATGTGGCATTAAGTCAGAACTAAGTGGTTCTAGTAACAATGGAATGGTAAAGAAGAATGTGATAAAAAATGAGAAAGAGATGAGATTGCACTTATTCAAATCTTACAGATATAATGCGATTCCAGAACATTATGCAAACACGACATCAAAAAAGGAAGTAAGGGTTCCTACCTGAGATGTTTTTGGTAGATAAGGAGCCAGTACGAGATGTAAGTTAAGACAAAGGAAATAACCCAAGAAAGATTACGAGTAATATTGATATAAGAATGGGCCAACTATTAGTTAGTAGTTGATTCAGGAAGAGACTAGTTATGGTTAGATAAGAGGATACATGACAATTAATTGATCATGCAACATGAACAAGAGTGAACCCCAACATGGGGAATCCATTCTCGTAGATATGACATCGTAACCTTGAGAAATATTAATATATGATTTGGGGTAGTTAAAAGTATCGTATGAGTGTTATGGAAGTCAAAAAGAGTTCCACTGAGATGACAGTCAAAATACCAGTTCAGAGGCAACCCTACAAGCACAAGGGCGTGGAGGTAAGTGTCACGGCCCAAATTTCTTTCCGTTGGATATCGTGATGGTACCTAGTCTTAAGGACTAGGTAAACCTAAAATTTCCTAGAATAACAACAATAATGAATAAAATCTAATATTTTTCTGAAATAAATAATTCTTTATACATTGTATATTCCCCAAAACCTGGTAGTACAAGTCATAAGCTTTATAGAGTTTACTACAACTTCTAATTACAACTGTTTGGAACCAAGTAAAAACAGTGTGAATGCAAAATAAGAAGGTGACCCGGAAGCCTGCGAACGCGACGACAGGTTTACCTTGAGTCTCCTCGGCAAGAATCCGTGCAGCTAGTAACGATCAATACTTGGATCTGCACAAAAATGTGCAGAAGTGTAGATTGAGCACACCACTGCGGTGCCCAGTAAGTATCAAGACTAACCTCGGTGGAGTAGTGACGAGGACTAGTCAAGACACCAATGGTCTAATAAACTGAACAAGTACCAATATAAGAATAAAGGAAAAAAATGACATAAACATAAAGGCTACGCGATATAGCTAACAATACAGTGAATTCAATAAAAAAAGGAAAACAATAAGTATCAGCGGAACCCATGAAACAACACCAAGATTGAATAGAACACAAACAAATCTGGAGTGTAAATATACAACACGGACAGGAAATGACTCAACAACTTCAACTACTTTTACATCAAATTCGTAATCATCTCTACAAGGCTCCGAACGTCGGACAAATCACCATTTACGGGTCCCAATATTCAATCCCTAACACTTGGCATCTTGCGCCCTCATTCGAGTACTAACTGCACGGACGACTCACGTGCCAATTGGGTCATTTCCACCCATACGGTAAGTACAACAAGAGTATCTATACTTGAAAACAACAAGGAGCCCTAAATCCGATAATAGTACTTGACTGCGTGTATGCTTGTGCATGTGTCCTAACATGGTTCAACAACCAATAAGCATAAGGGAAGAAAAGGGCAACACGTACATTGTCATCTCACAAATTTCCACACGAATAAACTCACATAGTAAGTGTTCCAGTACACAATATCAAAAACAAGGAATTCCCCAGGCCAACACAAGTATCACAAACAATCACCGGCATAGTCCACCTTATCTCGCCACGTGTGCAATAGTAAAGTATATGCCCATCTTGTTTCCCCACACGTGCATAAACATGTTCCCACCTTGTCTCGCCACATGCGCAACCCACATATGTATATCCCGCCTTGTCACGCGCATGTGCAATATCAATAGAAAACACGGCAAGACAGAAACCTCGTGCAAACCCCCATATCAGCAACCACACGGCAGAAACTTCGTGCATCACCACAACAACCACAACAACAATAATTGAAAATAATACAAGATATGGTAGATACATCAATTCAGGAACCTTTGATCACAAGAAAAACAAGGTTAGTTCATTAGGATAATCACAACAAATAATACTAGGCATAATAAGGACAACTCAATGAGGAAGAAAAATAATGTATAAGAGTCGTACCCAAATGCACGGTTCAACAATAATAAAACTCACACAAATCTGATAACTCCATATAAGGGCAAGTCACTAAGGTATAGAATATCTAAACTTCTTTTAAGGTTGAGCAGTTATGGGGATATCCAACAATTTTTACTTAATGACAAGCAACAAGAAATAATCATACTTCAGTTACAACCAAAACAATTATAAGATGAGATGAAGATAATTACAATTTGAGATAAGCAGTTAAGAGGACCTAGAATGACAGTAAAAGGAGTAAAATCTTCTAATAAGTCAATTAGGAGTCAAATAGGCAAGATGAGTAAATCAAAAAGTAAGAAATCCTACATTTAGGCAAGTAAGTTGAAACTAGATATTAGAAAATTCAATCATGTCGAGAACAGTTCATACTCTACGAATATAAGGACCTAAGATTCCTAAAGGGCCAACTGTCGACTCATAAGTCTGAGCACGCACTCGTCACTTCGCGTACACAGACTATAAAAACATAGAAGACTCAATCCTATGGGGTAATTTCCCCCACACAAGGTTAGGCAAGATACTTACCTCAAAGACGACAACCCGGTACTCTAAAATGGACTTCTCGGGTGAAAGGGCCTCCGGGCGGCTCAAAACCAATTAGAACAACTTCAAAGCACACATAAAACTTATAAGAAACTATTCCAGATAATAAAGTATAAATCTTTATTGAATTCTAAAAATCAGTCCAAATGTCGACCTCCGGGCCCGAACCTCGGAACCCGGCAAATTTTACAAAAACTGAATACCCACTCCGATACGAGTTCAACCATACAAAATTTATCAAATTCCGATACCATTTGGTCCCTCAAATCACGATTTTTCATTTTAGAAAATTTTCTTCAAAAACCAACATTTTCCCCAACCAAAAAAGTAATTTAAACCATAAGAACAACGAATAAATCATGGAATATATTAAATTCTAGGTGAAGAACACTTACCCACTCGATTAGCTTGAAAACCCCCCGAAAATCTCTCCCGAATCTGGAGTCCAAAACATAAAATATGAAGAAATATGGCAAACCCTCGTTTATAAGACACTGCCAGGACTTCCGCACCTGCGACCACTTAGCCGCATCTGCGCAACCGCAGGTGCGCATGGACAAATCGCACTTGCGCTCAATTCCGCTCCTGCGCTCCATTCCCCCCTCATGTGAAGCCGCACGTGTGCTCCATTTCGCCGCACCTGCGGAGACTGCTCAGGCCAAGCGTGCTCGCACATGCGCCTCCTCCTTCGCACCTGCGACCATCGCACTTGCGCCCAAGGTCCGCAGGTGCGATTACACCAGAACAACTCAGCTTTTTCAAAATCATGGAATTCATCTGTGACTCGTCCGAAACATAATTGTGGCCCTCGGGACCCCATCCAAGCATACCTACAAGTTCCATACTCTAATACGGACCCGATCGAGGCCGTAAATCACATCAAAACACGACTAAGCTATGAATCACTCCATGAATCGAGCATATGAACTTCCAAATTCTTTAAACTTCTAAACTCGTGCCAAAACCTATCAATTCAACCCGGAATGACACCAAATTTTGCAGACAAGTCCCAATTCACATGACGGAGCTGCTCCAACTCTCGGAATCACATTCCGATCCCGATATCCCAAAAAGATAATTGTGGTCAAACTACTCCATTTTTCAACCCTCAAATGTTCCAACTCTCGCCGAATTGCCTCAATTGACTCCACGGATCTCCAAATCCAAATCCGGACGCACGCCTAAGCTCAAAATCACCATACGAAGTTGTTGACATTATCCAAAACTTATTTCGGAGCCGTTTACATAAAATTCAAATTCAACCGGATAAGCTTCCGAAACTAAAATTCTTCTTCAAATTCGACTCCGAATCACCCGGTAACTGAACCCAACCATGCACGCAGGTTGATATACATAATGTGAAGCTGTTCAAGACCTTATGCCACCGAACAGATCTTAAATTCTCAAAACGACCGGTCGGGTTATTACATTCTCCCCCTCTTAAACAAATGTTTGTCCTCGAACGTGCCAAGATTCTCCTCGAACTCATCCAATCACCGAATGCATACTTCCAACACACCCATGGGTGATCCCACGTCACCCCAATATACATAAGACTGACGACACCATAAAAACTGCAATTTTGCCTTTCTACCAACACCGATAGGCCTCGGACCCCAACCAGCTACCCGATTCTAAATTGATATCCGGTATCAGTCACAACCAGCTACATCAACTCATGCCTACACCCAAAAGGTGCGGCCACAAAACATAACACACCACATATAGGTCCTCACTAACACTTCTGATCACAATAGCTGCCCGAAATTAATTCAGCGCCGACAATCAGCCTCAATCCGATAGAACTCTATTTCAAACCTCCATCACACTTATAATAATGCAAGAAACACGAGGACCTCATACTTTGACACCTGAATCACAAAACCACAACTAACACCACCGGGAACACATCCCGCAAGCTAAAACTAAATAAGCACAGAACAAAAATGGCTGAATACGAAAAGAGAACACATAAGGAAACTACCAAACAAGCCCGTCAGGCCCAACTCCCTATCAATGCTAACCTACAAAACAATATAACAAGGAAAGAATCAAAGAAGATAAACGAATCACAAGGACCCCGTCCTGATATAATTTCTGCTGGTACTCAACCCAGTTCAAACACATCGAATCTCAAGAGATCGCGAGGGTCTCGCCCTCAACTCTAAATCACATATTGTCAATTGAAATCTTCCACTAACTTATCTCTTCTAATAAGATCACAATACTCACTAACTCTCACCTCGGTAAAGTATCAAATCACAGCTCGTAACCTAAATACTCAGGAAAAACCACATCAGGTCTAACAGATGAACAACAAGGACTCACTGCTAGCCTCACCACTCTAAGTGATGAATAATAACAAATGATAGACACGGGTTACCACCCATAGAACCTCTCATCCGGGCAAGCACATAAACAGAGTCCTAATCATGGAACTCATCCATAAGTGGAGCAACAAGTAAGGGAACTCGTCCCGACAAGCAGAATCGAAACAAATATACGAAAGATGCTCCTCGGTAACAGATCAAAACATGCATGTAGGATAATGTCTGGCAGTACGGACTCCAGTCTCCTTTATGAAACACCTCAATGGGTCGGGCCTCCGCCTCTTGGGCGCCCCCTACTCATGTGAATACCCCATTGTGACCCATCTGGCTGATATCTCCACATTCAAAACAACCTCTCTAGTGACGTGGTTGTGGAAACTGTGTAGTACGAGTACTCTGAGACTCCTGAGTACCTGAAACTCCATGCGAAGCCGATAATGCAAAATGAGCTGACTGACACACAAACAGATCTTAAATTCTCAAAACGACCGGTCGGGTCGTTACATTCTCCCCCTCTTAAACAAATGTTCGTCCTCGAACGTGCCAATATTCATCTCGAACTCATCTAATCACTGAATTCACACTTCCAACACACCTGCGGGTGATCCCACGTCACCCCAATATACATAAGACTGACGACACCATAACAACTACAATTTTTCCTTTCTACCAACATCGATAAGCCTCGGACCCAAACCATCTACCCGATTCTAAATCCATATCCGGTATCAGTCTGAACCGGCTACATCAACTCATGCCTATACCCACAAGGTACGGCCACATCACATAACACACTACGTATAGGTAATTACTAACACTTCTGATCACAATAGCTGCCCGAAATTAATTCAGCACCGATAATCTGCCTCATATCCGATAGAACTCTATTTAAAACCTCCATCACACTTATAATAATGCAAGAAACATGAGGACCTCATACTTTGACACCTGAATCACAAAACCACAACTAACACCACCGGGAACACATCCCGCAAGCTAAAACTCAAGAAGCACAGAACAAAAATGACTGAATACGAAAAGAGAACACATAAGGAAACTATCAAACAAGCCTGTCAGGCCCAACTCTCTATTAATGCTAACCTAAAAAACAATATAACAAGGAAAGAATCAAAGAATATAAATGAATCACAAGGACCCCGTCCTGATATAATTTTCGCTGGTACTCAGCCGAGTTCAAACACATCGAATCTTAAGAGATCGCGAGGGTCTCGCCCTCAACTCTAAATCACATATCGTCAATTGAATTCTTCCACTAACTTATCTCTTCTAATAAGATCACAATATTCACTGACTCTCACCCCGGTAAAGTATCAAATCACAGCTCGTAACCTAAATACTCATGAAAAATCACATCAGGTCTACCATGATGAACAACAAGGACTCACCACTAGCCTCACCACTCTAAGTGATGAATAACAACAAATGATAGACACGGGTTACCACCCATAGAACCTCCCATCTGGGAAAGCACATAAACAAAGTCCTAATCATGGAACTCATCCATAAGTGGAGCAACAAATAAGGGAACTCATCCCGACAAGTAGAATCGAAACAAATATACGAAAGATGCTCCTCGGTAACAAATCAAAACATGCATGTATGATAATGTCTGGCACAACGGACTCCAGTCTACTATATGAAACACCTCAATGAGCCGGGCCTCCGCCTCTTGGGCGCCCTCTACTTGTGTGAATACCCCGTTGTGACGCATCTGCCTAGAGCCTGGGACAATCTCTCATCATGTGGCTGATATCTCCACACTCAAAACAACCTCTCTGCTGATGTGGCTGTGGAAACTGTGCAGTACGAGTACTCTGAGACTCCTGAGTACCTGAAACTCCATGCGAAGCCGATAATGCAAGCTGACTGACTGACCCACAAATCCTCTACCGTGTCGTACCCTGCATCCATAATAAGAACCAGTAGATCTCTCCGGCCTACGAGGCCTCCTCACCTCTCTCCCCTTTCTCTACTGACCTCGTTTGTCCTCCCTCTCACAGCCCCGCCTGACATCTCTTTAATAGTCTGCCTGTCATCTCTCTCATGATCCAGCATGCCCTCAACTCAGCGAGAAATCCTTACAACCTTCAAAAATGAAACATCTGACTCTAACTCCCGAGCCATGCTAAACTTAATATCACGCCTGAGGCCCTCAATGAATCTACGAACACGCTCTCTAATTGTAGCAACTAAAGCAGGTGCGTGCCTGGCCAAATCACTAAATCTGACAACATACTTTGATACTGACATAGTGCCCTGGCGCAACCTCTCAAACTCTGCACGCCATGCATCATGGAGGGACTGATGTACAAACTCGCTCAAGAACATCTCTGAAAACTGAACCCATGTAAATGAAGCTGACTCGGCCGGGCTACCCAACATATATGCCTGCCACCACTGCGAAACGGCAGGTGCGCTCCATTTCTCCGCACCTATGGAGACTGCCTAGACCAGACTTTCTCGCACCTGCGCCTCCTCCTCAGCACCTGCGCCCAAGGTTAGCAAGTGCGATTACACCAGAACAACACAGCCTTCCCAAAACAATGTAATTCATCTGCGACTCGTCCAAAACACACCCGGGGCCCTCGGGACCCTGTACAAGAATACCAACAAGTTCCATACTCTAATACGGACCTGCTCGAGGCCTCAAATCACATCAAAACACGACGAAGCTATGAATCACACCATGAATCAAACTTATGAACTTCCAAATTCTTTAAACTTCTAAACTCCTGCCGAAACATATTAATTCAACCTGGAATTACACCAAATTTTTCCGACAAGTCCCAATTCACATAACAGAGCTGCTCAAACTCTCGGAATCAAATTCTGACCCCGATATCTCAAAAAGTCAATTGTGGTCAAACCATTCCATTTTTCAACCCTCAAATGTTCCAACTTTCGCCGAATTGCCTCAATTTACTCCACGGACCTCCAAGTCCAAATCCGGTCACACACCTAAGCTCAAAATCACCATACGAAGTTGTTGAATTATCCAAAGCTTATTCAAGAGTCTTTTACATAAAAGTCAAATTCCACCGCTTAAGCTTCCGAAACTAAAATTCCTCTTCCAATTCGACTCCAAATCACCCGGTAACTGAATCCAACCATGCACGCAGGTTGATATACACAATGTGAAACTGTTCAAGACCGTATGCCACCGAACAGAGCTTAAATTCTCAAAAATGACCAGTGGGGTCGTTACAGTAAGTAAGTACGGATAATTATACGGGAGGACGGACATTAAAGATTCAATCGGGACTATGATATAATAATCTCAAAACTTTACAAGAGTCAGAGGATGTTCCTTAATTTATATAATGAAAGACTAGTTGAGGAAATAAGGAAGAGACTTCAACCTGAGCACAGTCACCTAAAGAGGAAATGGTCTTGTAACAACAGTCTCACTACAACATTGTAAGTACTCTATAAGAATGTGACACCTAATGTGTCTAATGAACCGGAATTAAAATAAAAAGTAGGATTTGAGATCATATGAGTTGCACAAAAATTTTGGCATGCGTGGGAACTAAGATAAGATTAGTATGTATGCAAGCAGAAAGACCAGTAAAAGTAATAACTTACCTTTAAGAAAGCTGAAAAGGAACAAAAAGAATTATTTGATCATTGATCCTGAGTTAGTTAGTTATGAACACACTTAAGATTTCGGAGTACTATCCATGCAGCATATACGTTCACAATCATACAGTCGTAGAAGACTCTGGTATAAGCTAAAAGAAAGAATTGAGTCTAAGTCATAGACAAAGGATTGAATTGTTAGAAGATTGTATCATGGATATTCCATAGCGCCCATGAAAGGCTAAAGTAATAACTAATTCCAGGAGCTGCAAATCGGAACATAGCTTAAGTCAACATAAAGGTAGATAAGAAGGAAGAGGAAAATAAAGAGTTAAATCAACTAAGTAAATCATGAGTCGGATTATTGGATTAATATTAGAGGTACAAGAGAGATAGTACAGTAGCCATATTCTATAACGAATCTACAATAAAGCCAATTAGAAAAGTGAGAGCCTCATAGGAAGTCAGTATGAAGCTCTTATTGAATTGTGTATGTACCAAAGGTGCAAGTATTATAATAAAGGTTCAAGTCGTGGATGTGAACTATAACTATGTGGAAGGGGGGTCATGAAAGAGGTAGAAGCTGCGATGTGAGATTTTAAGGTAAGGTAAAGGTGAACAACGTTGATGTTCTAGAATAACATAAGTAAATCTATGGTATAAGCAAGTTGAAGGAAGCTTGCAAATAGTATAAACAGATATGTACAGGTTGCAAGCTAAAGTATGGTAAAGCGATAAGGTTTTAGAAAGACATGAATGAGGATAAGAAAGGGCAAGCGAGAAGGTTCCAAAAATGGATAAGTCCTCACGATTAAGCCCATGAAAATGAGAAGAGCTTATGGTTTCTCTAAATTATACAAAGCTCAGTATAGCCTGAATGAACTCAAAGAAGCCTAAGACTAGTGGCATTTAGAAGAGATGGATGACTTTTGGGCCTTAGATTGAGTAATGATTTTTCTTGGTAGGAAAAGATAGTCTATATATTAAATTTCTGCATACATAGAAGGATGGTGCACAGGTTGCACCCTATTAGTACTACTAATAGTTAAAATAGCACTATTACAGGTTGAACTAATATTTCTACTAGCTATATCTCCATTGATGGGGTCATTTTCCTTCAGACAGGTAAGTGGTATTGCGCGCAAAATGGATAAACCATGTTTGTATTTTGTCCAAGTTTGTACTGCAAAAGGTGGCGGATGATCAAAAACTTGTAGCGATGAAAGCTTCCTTCCAAAAAACTCCATGCACTGGCTAGGTTATCTGCTAATCTATTTTGTTCTCTGTATACATGGCTAACTAGTGGATCATGGAGAATATTGAGTAGGTGCCTGCAATCATATATGAGATTATCCAAGTGCCAGTTATTAATATGCAGTAGTGGGATTACCTCCTTAGCATCCAGTCCACTTGGAGCGGAATGAGGTTATTTTCCTTAGCTAGAATAAGGCCCTGGAGAAGAGCATATAATTTTGTTGCCAAAGTAGTTTGTTTAGGTAAGTTACCTATAAATTATTTTATCCAGTCACCATTATGGTTTCTGATTATACCTCCTATACCATTTGTGAGGGATCAATTACTGGCTCCATCTCTATTAAGCTTGTATATATTAGGTTTCGGAGGTATCCATTTTAAAGGAACCTTAGTTCGTAATTTACCAAGTAACAATATTCGGTTGCTAGCTGTATAGTAGTATTTATGTGAATAAATATGTTTGTATTTTCATATATGTTCTTGTTTCTAGTATTCCAAATGTTCCAAAGGCTTAATACTAAGAAAGTCGTGGGATTAACTTTGTTAGGGAATTGTATATGATGGTAATATATAAGCGGTTTGAGCCATTCTTTAGGATTGATTGAATTTGTGAGAGTTGTTATACGATTTGACAATCCTATATTCTCCCAGTAAATTTTTGCATTGAACCAGTCCAAAAAATGTGCTTACTAGATTCCTCACCTTGAAGACAAATGGTTCACGTACTGTTAGTAATTATCTTGCATGTTTCGAGGTGTTGCAAAGTAGGCAATCTATTATGGTTAAGAAACCAAATGAAATATTTTATTTTTGGATGGATTGGTAAATTCCAAATCCATCTGAAGTCATAGTTTAGACCATGATTTTCAGTAAGTTGCTGGCTAAGTGTTTGGTACATAGATTTAACAGTGAATTTTGAACTACTAGTTAAACCCCAATAGATCCTATATGGCTTATTGTTGTAGCAAGAGATATATTGGGTAGTAATTGTATCTTTTATGTCGTTAGGTAAGCCAAAAGGAATTAGTGACCAGTTCCTGCTATTTGAATTATGGTTGGTACTTAATTTAATATTTTGTGTTTCCCTTGTTAGAGGGGCACTGATAAGGGACTTAACTGTTATTCCATTTTCCATCCAACAATCCGTCCAGAATTGAATCGGAGTACCTGTTCCTATATTCCACTGCAAGCCTAACTGACAATGGTTCCAGCCCTTCAGAATGTTATGCCATGTAGCATAGTAATATGTAGACGATTTTTGTAAAGGAATTTTTTAATTAGAACCTTGGCCCATAAGGTGTTAGGTGAATGGAAAGCCCTCCATGCTAACCCTTCCAATAAGGCATTGTTTTTGTGTTTAAGACTTTGGATACCCAATCCACCTTCTTTGACAGGTTTGGTTATTTTTTCTCATTTCAAAAGGTGTAATTTTTGTTTTGAGTAAGTTGTCCCCCATAAGAAATTTTTCTGATATTGTTCCATTTTTTTGATAATAGATGATGGAATGGCCAACACCCGAAACTACACGTGCCAGTGTAAAAGTGAATTGTGATTATTCCCCTTATTTAGGATGAGATGGAAATATTGATGTGATTGTGATTATTCCCCATAATTGGGATGAGATTGCTAATAGCCCTTGATTTAATATCAACTCACACGGCACATGTGGGGAGACTACCTAGTCGGTCGGGTGGTGATCGGATGCCATGTTGCGCACATGGTGGTACCTTGGTAACACCTTTTCTTTGCACCACATGTCAAAACACATTGTTTGGGGAGAGATGGCCTAGCCGATCGGGCATGATCGGACTTTGTTCTAAAAACACGATGGTATATCAGTGCTAATGATCTCTCAACCAAAAATATATATTATTTTTGTATTCTGAAAATTGTTATATTTTAAACTTGGCATCTAGACATCATTGATTGTTGTTTGCTGCTTCCATGGTTTTCCCTTTCTTATATTGGCAGTCTATTTCGAAAGAGGACGTTTAACTTTACATACTAGTACTATTCCATATGTACTAACGTCCTTTTTGTCGAGGGCGCTGCATCTTCAATGGATGCAAGTGGTTTGTCAGTGGGCGATTTTGGTTCTCATTTGCAGTCACTCTCTATTCAGCAAGTTTTAGTGAGCCCTACTCGATTTCGGGCTTTATGTCATTTGACATTGTATTTTCTGCTTTGAGGTATAGCCAGGGCCTTGTCACCGGCACATCCATTCTTCACTTCTATTATACTTAGAGGCTCCGTAGATAGGTTGTGGGTGGTGTTTGATCTGTGGAATTGAACTGATAAGTGTTGCTATTTGGGCAAAGATGCTTTTCATCATATCTATAAACTTGTAATATTTTGAAATCATAAATGAATATCCTTTAGAAATGGAAAATATTATTGAACCCTTGACTCGTCTCATGTCATTCACTTGTACTTATCCTTATTTTGTTATTAGGCAAGGTTGGGTAGAAGGCATCCAGCGGGCTTGCTTAACCGAGGTATCTCGGTTGAGCGTCGGTCACGCTCCCCGAGGTCGGGCATGATAGTATTTGAGTTTCTTTTAGGTAGTTTCGAGCCATTCGGAGGTCGGTATGCGTGGGATGGCATTTTTGGAGAATCGTTTGACTTGCTCGGTATTGGATTTGTCTTGTTCGAGGTAAGTAACACTTCTAAACTTGGTGTTGAGGGTATGAACCCCGAATATACGTGATATGTGTTTGGTATTGAGGTGACACACTTGCTAGGTGACGGGCGTGTGGGTGTGCACCGTGTGAATTGTGACTCGGTTATTTCTGTGGTAGTCACCTAATCTTATTTGTATCCATGAAATCTCTACGTGCTAGAAGAATTGAGCTATGATCCATGTTAGGAACCATGTCTAGGCTATATGCTTATCTTGTTGGGAGACACTAGGGTCATTTCTGTTGTTGAGTTATCTTTTTATATTGAAACTACATACTCAGTCATACGCATTCATTTACATATCATATCTCAGTCTCTGTTACCATTTATCGATAAATTACATCATTATTTTTGGGCTGATCTTTCATGACATTGTGATCCCACGAGACTGGAGAGATTGATGACTGAGTGAGGCCGAGGGCCTGATTGTGAGGATATTGCTAGGATCGGGCTGCACGCTGTAGCATTTATTATTGATTCATGCCATGATTGGCTTATTATAGTGCTTTGGAAGACTGAGCGACTGGGAGGAATGAGTGGATTGATACTCTGAGAGTATTCATATGGTTGTTCACTATGTTGCATCGCATTTGACATGCGCACTTGACACAAAGCATAGAGACGCATTTTCCTCATGTTGTATGGTATCATGTCATTCATGACTTCTCATACACATTAACATGTAGGAATAGAGATGTACTTTCCTCATGCCATTTTATAATGCAACATTTACCTGTGGAAAATTTTTGGAAGGAAAAATCACAAGTTTCAGACTTACTCATATTTTGGTGATTTCGGAAAAAGATTTGACTTTTTTTGTAATACTTGAAAAGCAAATGACTATTTTTCCGGAACTGTGAACGAGATGAGCATTTTTATTGTAGAGTTACTACTTGTGTTACTTTCATTATATTGTTATGAACTGTAACTGGTTATTGGTTTCAGACTCTGACCTTTGTCTCGGATCGTCATTAATTTTAACCTAAGGTTAGGTTTGTTATTTATTGAGTACATGGGGTCGGTTGTACTCATACTACACTTCTACACCTTGCGTGCAGATTTTGGATACCGATGTTGTTGTGTATGACGGAAGCTAGAATTGAAGACATACCTACGTTCCAGTTACAGCTGCCTCTTGTTCATGGTAGCCCTAGACTTATAAAAATCTATTTATGTACATTCGGACAGATGATGTATTTATTTCATACTAGCTTTGTAAACTCTAAATCTTAGAAGCTCGTGATTTGTACTACTAGTCCTTGGGAATTCCTTGTATAATAGTTTAGTTATATTATCATTTCTTCTATTAATAAATATCATTTGAACTGGTTTGTTGTTAACTGGCTTACCTAGCGGGTTGGGTTAGGTGCCATCACTGCTAGTTGTATTTCGGTCGTGACACGATCACACACGCGCAGGTGCGAGTCCGCAGCTACGGAACTCCTCTGCACCTGCACTCCACAATCCCTAATCAAATTCCATTGTTGTGCTCCATTCGCCATATCTGTAGCCACGCAAGTGGGAAAATACCCTCGCAATTGCGACCAATGCACACCCATCTACAGTCCGCTTCTGCGCTACCTTAGTCGCACCTGCAGCGTCGAACCTGCAGCCAATCCCCTCGCAGGTGCGATCTGCTACATCTCGTACTTTAGCATTAGGATGTGCCGTCATAAATCCATATGAGTTCGAAGATATTATGTCTATTAGGAGGTTATGGAGTGTTTAAGATATTATTATTATTATGTGACCCTATAAGTTCAAGTTTTGCCTTTCATATGATTATATTTCTCATAGAGTTATGGAGTAACTGAATTACTGGTTCATAATGCATTTACCATTCTAATGAAATTAACTATTATTAGTGCATTAACCAGGAATTATTATAATACATGTTCATACTCACCTTATGCAAAGAAAGTCTGCAATTTTCTACACTACATGAAATTGGGCTATGGCATCAAATTGTAGCGTACATGGACTAGGAACGCTGAAGTATTTTGTTGATTAACAGTAGAAAAGCTTGAAATTATTTGGCATCAATTGTTAATTGTAAGGGAAACGAGGTAGTGAATTATTCAGTTTAGAACTTATTTTCTCACAAGAAAAGAAGATTATCTTTTTACCATTTGAAGAATTAAGCATACGAAAATTTGTACTCTTTATACGAGATTAGGAAAATAACAAGTTGAGAAAATATATGTATTTTTACATAGATATTTTAATGAACTAATAGTGTGTGAATTTATCTTACAAGGTACCACATGACTGTAATAGTACGGTGTATAAAGTGTATTAAAAATAAGTTGAATTTTAAGTAATTTGAGACAATTCTTAATTTTGCGGGTATTACCAGGTAACGAGACATTACCTAATTAACTAATAAGTTGGACAAAGATTAAAATTTCTCTCCTCCACCCCC